>JAVQIZ010000590.1:0-11926 GCA_036023535.2 Galaxias brevipinnis
TTACTATTATCGTTTTATATTATTGTAATTATTATTATTATGATTGCTATTATTATCCTGTTGATTGATTTCAATGTTCACATTGCCTCATTGGCTTTTAAATCTATTTACCCTTAGGCCTGCGTCTTGATTTAACAAATGTTAACACACTACATTTTACATGATTTGACTATAATATCTTTCAGTTCCGTGCATTTTAGGATTTTTCCAAAATGGTTAGCCTATAATATAAAACGTCCCAAAGTTTCTTTGGCAAATTTACAAACAGGTTATCAATGCAATTCAATTGCTACCCTTTTTTACACGCCGTAATAAACCATGAAACATCAATTAACATAGAAAAAAAATTTAAATAAATTATTGTAGATGATATTTTTTTTATCAGAAGGACCGGAAGAATTGCACAATTAGTCTACAACAGCCGAAGTGTGAGGGCTTGAAATTATGGAGCTCTTAGTGTTTTTCTTATTTTAATTAAATGTCACGTTCATTTAATGACATTTTCAATTGTTTTGCTATGAACTATAAAATTATTGCTGAATAAAACTCCAATATAAACGTAGGCTATATCTGATTATAAAAGGCTACGTTTTCCTAACAATGAGAGCCATAAAATAGAATAAACACGAAACTTTTTTTTTCATATTTTAGTTAATCAATTCGATTAGGCTAGTATAAACAACAAAAACGCAGTACGCAAAATTCGGATGAAACTTCCATAGATTTAAGTTTTATAGCATTGATGCTCGCTCAAGTGCCACATAGTCAGAAATCCAAAGATACAGACAACTACAGCCCTACTTTTCAGGTAACGACTTTTGAACAGTGCAGATGCAGGCATAAGATAATTGGCTTAGCTCATCATTAAGTAAAGTGACAAGGAAATGTGCGTTTTGATGTGGTGCTCTGCAGTCTAAGTGTGGCTAGTACTATTTTCTGTTCCTTGTTTACTTGAAATTTCACATTTTCAAGGCCAGTGATCTCAAAAAATATTGAAATAGACATTAAATTGTATTGAACATGCACAGGCAAAGGAGTCTTACCTCTTCGAATGACGCCCCCTTGGCCATTTAGCATGAGCCCACACTGCGCCTCAACGGAGCCCTGCAGAGATTTAATGTAATTAGTTGGGTTACACTTAAAATTGTATTCGTATGACCGTTATAAGTTATGTTTGTGCCTAACGTTTATATACAGTCAGTGCATGGCAATAGGAAATACCCTCGTGTCTAAATGTGTATTAATGCGCTAATAATTTAGTGAATAGAACCTGTTACTGGCCGCCATTTTGGAGCAGACACTCCGTGCACATGTGCAAGGTCTGTTATCAACAATGTCATCAAGAAAGAGGAACACGAGCTTTTATTAAAAAAACAGTTAATCTCTCGTGTGAGCCTTGAGGCGGCCTGGGCTCTAAACTGCCCGGCGTGCACAGAACCCTGATTAAAATAAAACACCCACCCACCCTTGTAGCTCTTTTTAACCAACTACTGCTTAATTTTTCTTTTTACTCCGAAGCTAAAGTGATTATAAAATCAATATACAAAACGCAGAAGTCTTGCATGAATTAGCTAGCTGACGGACGAAAGGTGTGGCAGCTCCTTTGTTAAGCATGAAAATCTCTTTACGCACTCAAAGATGCGACTGTGCGCCAGAGAGTGGGCACATCTGTTCTAATCTCTCGCCTTTTTAAGGGTCAGGTTCATGTGCCTCGATTATTTTATACAGAGAGCCATAAGAACTATAAGACAGTGTGCGTGTGTGTGTGTGTGTGTGCATGTGTGGAGGACGGGGGGGGGGGGGCGCCAATTGTGCAATGTGTAAACTTTCTACCCATGAAAATATATACCCAGAAGGTCTACAATTTTTTGCCAAGCCATTGTGATAATTATGTGCCCCTCAATGCATCTACACAATATAGTCTTACTGTGTTATTTTAATTATTTAATTGTTTGAAAATATATAAAAGGTTTTTCAGTTTTGTGAAATCGTAGAGCCTACAGCATATGTCCATTGTTTTGCCTAAAGAAGACCCCCACTCAAAATCAGGCCATATTGAATAACTATTTCCAATTCCTCAATCAGACCCTTTAATAACAAACCTATGAAAAATAGAAGATCAATGTCAGCCATGAGTCTCATATTAGCAATATGTGAAGTAAAATAATCGAAATAATGTGTTAATATTTTAAACTGTGTTAACTAAAGCCGCTCGAGCTCAGAAGTTGCTGCATAAATAACCAGTTGATTGACATTAAGTCGGTAATTGGATAAACTACGGTGCTTTACGGCGCTCGAGCCGCCATTGTGCCTCGGACCCCGATCCGCTAATCCGTCCATGACAGGAGAATAGAGAACCAGCGGCTTTTCTCTGCCTCACTAGCAGGCACACCCACACCCACACACACACACACACGGGATTCATTTTATACTCTCCATTTCTTTACATCTAAAAGAATATGAAATCATACATATTCACGTCACGTGTGTGTAGAAAAAGAGGTGAACTGCACAATAGAATAGTAGACTGCCAGTCGATTAAGCTTTTGAATTAGGCCAAGCCTTTTCATGCACGCACCATGTGGACATGATCTGTTATCTGATTTAGGATTTCCCCTTATTTTTCGATAGCAATTTATAAGATCTGCCTCTGGCCTTTTTTGCGGACTATCTAATAATCTGCAGAAATAGCAAGCTCATGATGCAAGCAGACCAGATATCTACATGTGGAGTATTTGTTCTTGAATGGGAAGCTCTTATCCTATTGGAAACGGGCGCAGACAAGTTATTTATAAGGTCGTGTTTGTATATTAAAAGTCTTGCCAATATTCCATGAGGTTGCCGGGCTATGGGTTAAGAGAGATGGAAGATGAGTAGGGAATTGGTACCTGCAGGTCGTCAGCCCCGGGCGGAGGCAGGCCCAACCCAGCCGCAGGCAGCAGCCTTTGGTCGGGGTGCATGCCATATTGAGAGCCGTGTGACGTCATAAGAGACAGGTCATGGCGCCGATAAGCGTCAAGGCAGCCCAGCTCGCGCCTCTGCTCGTCCAGACAAGACGACTTTAGCGCACGGGCGTTGTGAAGATTGATGAAGTCCGCAGGCTCTCCATGCGCATGGATCTGCTGGTAGTACTGGCCCGAGTGTAAGGAATTTAGGCTGTAAGCGTCAGGCGTCACGGCGGGATGTGAGTGTTGGAACTCATAGTGGAAAGACTGGTGGTGCAGTGGGGTGTACTGGTGGTTAGTGGAGAAGTAAGGGGATGCAAACTCTGTCCCTGCTGCCGGGTATGTAAGCGGGGAGGAAGAGGAATAGGCAACCGAGGAGTTGGCCACGGATTCCAGACAGCCCAGCTGCATCAGACGGTAGCTGTTTGATCCGTCGTGACGTATCTATGAGGAATAAAGAGAGAAAAATATGAGCGATGTCATTTAGCATCCCTCTCAGTCGTGCACTGTGCTTTTAACACAGACTGCCTCCCAAACACAACTCAAAAACACAACTCAAACAGGCTCATACACAGCGGGTTTTTTCTTTTTTTAAAACCACCTGAAGGAGATGTCATTTCACAAGCCCGGGAGGGAACACACTCTAGCGCAAGCCCTGGGTGTTTTTTATTATTTTATTTTCTGCTTCCCTGTCATTCTCCGTGCAGTGTGCTTTAAAGCTGTTGCTATATTAACCTATTAGTACCGAGCTGCTGGCAAATTTACTGTCCCAGCACTGTGCACTGGATGGCAGGTGAGACACCGGAGAGTGTTCCGCCTTAAATGTTCTAATCATACCGTTACCAGTTACACACGAGCCTGATTTTACTCCCCCCCCAAAAAAGCAAAATTTAACTGGCAGCTCAGAACCATTCCTCTCCTGCTCTGTTTTGCTTTATACAAAAAGCGCACGGAAACCATTCTGGAGACATTTATCCTTCGGAATTTAAGTCAATATCTTCAAAATAAAAAAATCTAATTAAATTAAACATGTTTTATGTATTTAAAATTTTTTGAAATAAAGTAATATAAATATATTGCCTACCTCTGCGTCGTGGACCAGACCGGGGAAGGTTGTTGACATGGTGCTTCAACGATAACCCGTTTTTCCCTCGCGATCGAATAAATGAGTTAAAATCCCAAAATAGAAAGAAATATAAAGTCCCTTTACAGAGCCGTAGAAAGCTGATGGAACGCGAGCGTCTCCCCTCTGCACGGACGTGGCTGGCGCACGGATTTTGTACTTGCAGGGTATTTCTCTGCTGATGTCGTAGGTCCCTTGGTAATATAGAAGTTTTGAAAATTAAGCATCAGCATTGAGGAATGGGAGGACAATAGACGGAGCGAAGCATCCCAGGAGACAAGGAATAAATATTGTATCTTCGCCTAATAAGGAACCAAGTGCTCTTTCAACATTTTCTATGCTTTTTGTGGACATTTTCTTTTTGGCCGTTTGTTTTTACAGAGGTGGTTATGGTTTCTTCGTTTTCCCCCCCGTGCTTAAATCATTTAGCTCAAATACTATTTGGATTTTTGCTGGAAATGTAAGTTTATTTTTGAAATATATACTGTAATTTTCACACAAATATTATTACGATTAATATTCGTTTTCAGATTTATATTTTTGGTCTAGGCTTCAATCGCACAAATGTTGTCTGTTTCAGCTTCGAATCTGAGGCTTTTTAATGATTTCTCGTTCGCATTGCTTTTATACCAGATTTATAATTTTTTTTATAGTTCTGTTACTTTCACACTGTAACCTAAATCAGCAGAGGACAATATAATTGTATGTTTTTGGTTGAATAGGAAATATTCAGTTTATCCTTTCGATTTAATAAAATGTTCTTTGAGGATTTATGCATGGCTATTGATTTGTTAATTTTTTGGGAACATTACAGTTTTTTCCCAAGCAAGTAATATGCTTTATCTATGTATATTATTTACAATATGCCTGCTAGTTACAGTACAAATAGAAGACCACATTTGAACGTGTATTTATGCTTTTGTGAAAAATAGGAGCGTTATACAATTGGGAAATTCCACCTCGAATGGAGCTTTTTGTTTATTTTGCGAGAGCGGTTGCTGTCTTTTGTGAAGTCTGACTGCTTTGTGTGACCTGAGGGGCGTGCGTGTAGATTAGTTTGCTGGTGTATTATTCAGTTTAGAATGAGATATTATAGCACGAGGCCCTTGGTATAGCTCAGGACCCCAGCTCGTGGACTCACCTGGGCGCACGCCCCCATTGTGGTCCAGCCCTCAAGCAGCCGGTTAATGGGGACCAGAGTTCAAGAAAGCCTGCTTGCTCGGAGGACGGCGGAAGATGCAGTACAGAAACGTAACTGCTTGAGAAGAGAGAAAGTAAGAAATATGAAACGACAAAAGAGGGCTGGGCCTCCGGTCACGGCCTGCAGGGACGGCGCTATGCGTGGAGGGACGAGCTCTCCAGCTGCCCCACTAAACTGAGCTATTTTTCAAGTGTGTCAGATATATTCATTGTGCTTAACACACAACACAAACGAGACAGAGAGACAGGGGGAGGGAGAGAGAGAGAGAGAGAGAGAGAGAGAGAGAGAGAGAGAGGGAGAGAAAGTCCGAGGGTAGGGTAGTGCGTAAAGTGTTGTAAAGCCTGCAGCTCTCTTTATTTAACCCGAATTATCACAATTACTGTGGGCAGACGGTAAGCCTCACGCCTCTTCCTTTACACCATATACCTGCGGGGGCCTCAACAATTGAAATCAATGGTGACAGAGATAATCTCTTGTTCCAACTGTAACAGTAATCACAACGACTCTGGGATTTAAACTGCAGACTGTCATCATGACGCCAAGTTTACTGACGCTGGCATGGGCATATTGACTCAGCTCTTTAATTAAGGAAGAACTATTTCTCCCATCTGTTCCAGCGAGACTTTGGCCTGTTTAATGATTGTAACGATTCAGTTAAATCTACATTTTTATGACATTGTACAGTTGCAGAATTACCAGCAATTTTTACTGACATTTCTTTTTCACCATGCATGGTTTTAATTGCCTGGGTGGTCTTTAAAAGTTATCAAGGCCCTCGCGTCCGTGAGTGGTCTAAATTAAGTATTCGATTGTTTTGCCTCGAGGCTTGATGAAACCTCCACGAGTGTGAAGGCCAGTTGTCGCACGTGAGGATTAAAAGCTTTCCCTGTGTATCCACCGGGCAGAGCCCACCAGTGTGTACGCCGAGGCACCAGTTGCATTGTAGACCGGGCTAATAGGGCTTAGCTCGAGGAGTGGCCTCGCGGACGGGACTGGAAGCGCAGCACCAGATGCGCAGTGAGCTCGCGCTCGGACCCGCTCCATCTGCTGCTTGGCGAGGCAGGGAAAGGCTAAGCATTCACTGTCCAAGTTCTAACCCTCTCATTCTCTGCCCAAGGGCAAACACTTATGGGGGCAGCAAGAGCTGATTCCTCAGTATAGCATCTCAGTATAGATCATAGTCTATGTTTTTTGTCAACATGTCTGTATGAGCAATAACCGATGCACTCAAAACTTTCTGCAGTAGTCGTTTCCTTTTAGGATGTTAATGCAATTGTAAACTTGCCATATAGGTTAGTCAGTCATTTCATTCATTTTTTTTTTTTTAAACAAGATGTTATTGTTCTGTTGTTGCAAAGATTTTTTTTTGTCACCCCAGCTACTTCACTTGGTGTTGTACTTGTTTCTAGGCTTTTTGCAGTGGCATATGGATTTTCAAAATCCCCATAGGCAACAATATGTCTCAGTTTTATCAAGTCGGATTAGGCCAGAGTTTGGCAACTGAACACATTCGGAAACCTAGCCACATAACCTAAAAAATAAAACGAATAACAAAAATGTCTTTATGTTTAGATTAGACATTTTATGAAAAGCTGCTGGAAACAGAAATATTTACTTTTACAAATTTTTATCTTTCCGCGTTTGTCTAAAGATAACTTCATAAGTCCGGATATTAGGCAAATGTACTATTAATAGGTATCGCTTATTTTGTTAAGCCTGAAAATAGATTGTATAGTCTACCCTTGGTCCATGACACTTCAAAATACTTTTGATACATTTGCCATTATTGTCAACAATAGCCTATACTGAGTTGTAACCACAATCGAACTATAGCCGCCAAATCTAGATACTGAAAGGAAGTTTTGAGTTTTCAAATTAATGCATTAGCAAAACAAAGGAAAACAACAAATATAGACAAATATTATTAAATTATTATTATTGGCATGTGAATTTTGCTCATATGGTGAAGTTGTTGACAAATAGGCTATGTCGTTTTGGAAGTCTTTGCAGAGATACATTTTAATCAGTCTGTGCCCCTTTGCGCTGACCTGCTCAGACACCGGACTCATATGGCCGCAAGCGTCCGTTACCTTTCCGCCGGAGTTCCAGTCAAAATAACGACTGCTCATAACCAACATAACAATTGGTCCAGAAGATGTGTGTCCTCGATCAACAGCAAAGCAATTAAGAAATGTTGTCTGTCTGACCTACATAGCCTAAAGATCTGCCGAAGAAACCACAGGTTTATATGCTAATTGTGGATTTACTGTCAGTTTGAAAGGGGAGGGGTGGGGCGTCACTCAGCCATCTTTTTTAAAGATTTGTTCTAAATTAATTTAACAGTGTGTGAGGTGATGAGATTGGAAACAGGTGGTTGGTGATTAAATGAAGGCGTCCAGACAGAGGCTAGAGCACTACATACCTGATGCCTAAATATAATGTCAATCTAAAAGCTATGGGATGTGACAAATAACAAACGTTATTTTATTATTATTACGGCATGAATAATTGCATATCATCAATTTCTTGTTGTCATAATATTAAATAGAAACTTTCAATTAAAGCCAACGTAATTATCCTCAAACATTTCTGATACTGTTTATCTTAATATTTTTTTCCAAAAGACACATCCAACTCAACTTATACCCACCTTGTGTTTTCCAGCCCATATAATGTCCGTAACATTTTAATTAACTCTTCACGAAACCACATCAATGCAATGCCTGTATAAGTTGTAAACAGTTTGTCTTTTTGTCAATATAAATAAAGTTATTTTACACGTCCAGGATTTGCAGCCACATAAGTGTCTTCATGTTGTGGAAACAAAGAATTTAGGTCACAGGCATTGTATTGACAGTAAAAAAATAAACTGGTATCATTAACCGTTTGTGTAGTCAGTTAACTAAGCGATTGTTATGTAATTACTTCTCAAGTGAGCTGAAGTGAATTAAGAAGTTCTCTCAGACACGTGCCAGCTGCACTAAAACAAAAGAGTTCAAACTTTGTGCAAATGACCAATCTGTTCGCTGTCAGATAACCAACTGACAGCCAGCCCTGCCCTGACAATGCATAAGGTGCAGCACTGGATTTTAACAGAATTAAAAATGCTCTACATTTAGATTTTTTTTAAACCAACATCCCACAAATAATAAAAATTAGCATGTGCGTTCGCTGAGCAAATAGGCCTCAAATAATGTCTAAAAAGTCTACCGGCGACACAGAGCTATTTAGGATCATCGCAGACGGACATTTAGTGTTATATAGTCTGCTAATGATGAATTATACATTGCAATTAATCTCTATACAATTGGTATTAGTGTGGCCCGATAAAAAAATAGATGCAATATAATTGATTTCGTGATTCTAAAACTTAACGTCAACATCTGTTGCGACCGCTAGCGTGGTTTGTGAGAGATATGCGTGAGGATCGATTATCATTAACTTCCGCTTTTAAGTGTTCGTCATGAACGCGAACCACACGGAAGGCAAGGCTATTTTACATTCACTAGACACGGTAGATTACCATGCTCAAGTAGAACCCTAAAGCGCCGAATTATGATCTTCATTCAATTAAACATATGAGAGAGCAACGGAGAGAGAGAGAGAGAGAGAGAGAGAGAGAGGGAGAGAGAGAGAGAGGGAGGATGAATGGATTGACCTGCCAGATGGATAGGCCTACTTGCAGGCCCCTTCTTGGACGTTTTAAAAGACAAAGCAAAAAACAGAGACAAACATGTTTGGCCTTTCCTTAACCTTGCCTGATCTGTTTTTACAGTTAACTTCTGGACACTGATAGACACCCAATGAACTCAATAGACTACAGTATGTTTTGCTTTCTGTGTGCCCTCTGACACTGGACCTACCTTGAATATTAAGGGTTATTGTCAGACATTAGGGGTGTTGCTAGAGATTTTAGCTACCACTAAAAGTGTCTGAAACTTATATATAGGCCTATTTATTTATATATGAATAATATTTATATATATGATATTTAATGTATAGATGCACACATGTATATATATGCCATGTTTTAAACCCTGACCACACCGGTTAACCCTGTGGGTGGGGGGTTTGAGTTGGCCACCACTTCTTTTATAGTGTTTCTAAAATCAATTAAAACGTGTCTTTTTGTAGAAGCTTAATCCAAACATATAATAAACATGAACCAGACATGGGGGCCTGATACAGATATTGGACTCTGAAGCAAATATATGGCACAGTGCCGTTTTAATGGGAAATAGAGGGAAATAGAACAGAAGTAGTTCTCAGGTTCTCCTTTGAGGCATGATGCAATGTTAAATGTATGAACATATAACTGAATGTAATTGAGGGTATTTGTGTGATTGTGTCGAGGACTTGCTGCTGAGAATTAACAATGAAGTCTGAACCATGGTGTGTCTTGACAACAGTATTTCCTCAGGAGTCTTCAGGTTTGATGTGTGTATCCAGCAACATTGTTCTACCGTGATCCAATCAGTTTTATTTTAATTTAAATGTTTTAATTAAACTGATTTCCAACCTTACACCTGCTTAGCGTGTGTCTGTTTTTAACACGCGTTGCACACCTAAATGTCGGCTCTTCACAAAGCACAAATATTGTTCCTTTCTACACTCCATTTCTTCTCTTTGACAGCACAAACATAACCCTGTTTCAGATGGGCTATATTATTATATTTTAACATACAGGTGTACAAATCGATCAGGATTATCGTTCCACTTTGTATATGAAATGTTATAGTATTTTTTCCAGCACATGTTTGTTTATGTGACTGCTTCCAGTGAGTTATATCCTGGGGACAGTTTGCAGGCTTGGAGATGTACAGGATGTCCCTGCAGGCTCATACTTATTTCTACCTCTCAGCAGTTCTTGTCCTCGCCAGCAGAGTGCGCTGCTCTGACAGAACGAGCAGCCTGAGGGAAGATTAGCCAACAGGTCTGTAAGCAGAGATAGGGCACACCGGCAGGCATGCACACGCACGCACACACACACACACACACACAGACACACACACACACACACACACACACACACACACTCACTACTCCTTCGATGTAGGTTCAATGACTTTGATCGTGTAATTCCTGTGTAATCTCTGTAATCTTCCATCGTCGAGCCGGTTGAATGCATATTATGCGTGCGAGTGTGTGTTTGCAACAGAGAAAGAGAACGCTGGAAAGATAATGAGTGTGTATGTATGTGGATCTGTGGTGTGTGCATTGGATTAATCAGATGAAGGAGAGGCCAAGACCTCTTTTAAAAGAATGAATGCAATCTATTAGAATCAAACGATCTAACCGCTTCCTTAAGACACAAAAAGAGAGAGAGATCACACACAGGGTGGTGGAGAGAGAGACGGAAAGGGTAGAATGGTTTGTATGACCCCTATGGAAATACTGCACGGCCTCATTCCTATAGATATTGTATGATATACTGTGAATGTGTGCTCCGTCCAATGTTTATTACACACGTCATACATGTTTTAGATTTAATATATTCCCCTGTGAATCAAATCCTCAGAAAATGGATTGAGATGTGTTTTATTTTATGCGTTTACTTTGTTATTTCAGTCGCGAGACTTTCAACTGTATGTTTTGAAACCATCAAAAAAACAGTAGAATGATCTTTCAAGAATGACTTTTAACTGCTACATTTTCTTTGCTCCTTTATCTGTTGCTCTTGATAAAAACAGGCAGAAGCAACCACTCTTATACGCACAGACACACTGACACTTCCAGGCACAGATGCTGATATACATGCACATATTGTAAAATGTATTCAACGCTGTTTGGGAAAGGGAGACAATAAATGCCTGTATTGATAATTAATGGAACAATGGGCAATAGGGAATCAAATCTGTGCTCAGTCCAAGGTCTCGGTCCAATGAACCACGTAGGAAGAGCACTGGACCAAAAACTACAGCTCCCAGTGAGCACGTGGGGCCTTGGCTAAACCACCCGCAGTTGTAGTTCATCAGGGTAAGCAATGAAATCCCTGGGCTGAACGATGCAACCTGATATGTATGCCACACATTACCCTCTGTTTTTCAAATATGGAAATAGGAGCAGAACCGAGATGGAGGAATCAGAGAACCGACAGCATCCCCCTTCTCAGAACATCTCGTAACTCTCTGATGCCGCCCTGGAACATCACTCGCTTCCTTTAATGGTTACAACAAACAGTAATGGAAAACATGAACCACTTGTTACCGTCCACCAAAAACATGAAATCCTCCTTTTCTCAGGTACAATGTTCATTGTGTCACAAGGTCTCTCAATGAAATGCCACAGAAAGAAAAAGAATATATACCCAAAAAACCTGAAAGGGGACATTTTTTGAGGAAGAACTCATAGATTGATGGGCATAAATAACAGACTGTTGATTGGAATATGACAGGAGGATATATTTTACAACATTTGTCAGGCGGATATTTATAATGCTTATGCTTAACAATACACGGCAGCTCGTTGCTCCGATTTGTCAATTGTTAGCAGTGAATCGCTGCCATGTCGGTGTACAACACTGACAAACCTGGATGTCAACCACATTACACTCAACACGTGTTAGATCCCTACCAGGTAGGCCTGTTATATTACAACACACACATCATACAAACACACGTACACACACACACACACACAACCACACAAACACGGGAA
>JAVQIZ010000598.1:0-15902 GCA_036023535.2 Galaxias brevipinnis
CTAGATGGCAGTAATATCCCTTGATCACCCGAATATGTATCCACATTCTTACATAAACAAAGATACAGACAGACACACACACACACACACACACACACACACACACACACAATTACATCATGATGATGAATAAAGTGTTAAAGCAAGCCCTTGTGTCTGTCTCTCCTCCAGTCTCTTCAGGTGATCCACACAAACCCACAGAAAGTTAAACAGCAAAGCAGGAGCGGTGATCAAGGGGTACTCTCCAAACCAAACTACGAAAAGGTCCCATTGAAACAGCATTGCTAATGTTCTGATTAAGTCATTTGAGAAGGGCAGGTTTCTCTTGGAGATACTCTAATGTGTGCTTTTGAGATGAAATCGATAGAGGAAAGCATATCCTCATTGAGCATCAGGGAACTGGTGGATACCGACGTACTACAATCTCACACACCTACGACAGAAAGAAATGTCTTGTAAGGAGTCGGAAATGTGCTCTAAGGTTTAAGGAGGACCATAGATAATCATGAAAGTCATTTAATTGTGTCCCTTTGTAGGCAGTCTGAGTTCCTTTCGGATTTTTATTTTCTCCCCTCCAGACAGTTTTGCGTCGTCATTTGTGCTGGCTTGGTACGCGGGTAATCATTTGAATTCCTCCAATGTGTTCAGAAGATGTCAGGGTGTAGTCTCTGATCTTGTTTAATATGTGACCAGCAGCTATAAATTACCAACTCCCTGAAATGAGGAAACATGGATACTTTTAAATCTCAAGGGAGCGAAAGCTAGTTTTCACACTCAGTGTTGTGTGGTACTCCCCTACTGATTTATTTCTGTGTATTTCAAAATAAAATAAAAAAACTGTCACTCATAACTACATTTTGTTCGAAATAAGCATTTTTATTCCGAGCGATTTGAATGCCAGATGGGCGTTTATGTTTAAATAAACCTTATTTGGTCTAGGTGTTCCATTTGTTTACTGTGTCTCCTATGCTCCATACATCTCTGCTTTCTCATTAAAATCAAATGCTGTGAGCTACAATAAAACGGAAGAAACAGATTGTCCAAACCTCTTTTTTTTCGCATTTTGATTTGCATGGGAATCTAAAACAACTGGGCCCTAAAGTGACTAGGCACAATGTGTATTGTTAAGCCTCAGTAAAAAAAAACAACGAGCATTTACTTCAACAGGAACCAAAAACGAGTTGTCACCCATATTTGCGGCACTAACTTCTGCGGTGGGTAATCCGTTTGGAGACTTACTGTAGGGAGAACGTGTAGTCCTCCGTGTCCTCCACCGAGAGCTTTGTTGATGCCATCTCCTGTTTGTCTGCCTGCTGAGGCGCCGCACTCCCTCTCACACTAGTGTCGGAGCTATTTATCTTGTTGATTGGCTTCTTCTGCGTGGAGCAGAAATCACAGAGAGCACATGCGGATGTCATTTGTAATCAAAGCAGGAAACAGGCCCCAGACTTATCTTCAGGGGACGCAGTGACAGCGGAGTCCCTGTCTCTCAAACGCACTTCATTCAACACACAGAAAAAGCGTAAATCACATACAACGTATCAGATGATCAGATGAAGTATGCATGGCAAACCTACAGCGGGAGAAATGTGGCGCATTTAGATATGTGATGTTACATAGAAGGTTTTAGTAAAAGGCTCTGTTTTCTCTGGAGTTGTTTACTGTCATAAATGCAGTCAACTGGAGTTAGATAGTGGGGTTTAAAATATTTCACCGCACTACTTGGTAGCTGATATTATTTGTTAAGCCGCCAATGTGTTAACGGCATGCTTTCCCTCGTCCTGTCAACTCTGCTTTGCCCTTGGGTGAGCTTAAGCTTTTCTGCTGGAAGTTGTGAAATACTCAGTGATATATGTAAATAAGCACAACGTTTGCAGCTTTCTCCTCACCGCCTCGCTCTCCCTGTCTCTCCTCTGCCCTCTCCACCTGAGAAACTAGGACCAGGATGTAGTAAATCGGCCAGGGCCCTATAAAAACTCCATCTGTTTTCATAGTGCAATCTTTGCCAAAGCAAACTCGAATTCACAGAGTGATGATCACAATAAAAAGGTGAAAAGGGGAAATAGAGGGGAGGAGAGAGAGAGAGAGAGTGCGAGAGGAAAGGGAAAAAAAATTTGAAGATATATAAACCGCAATGTTCTCCGATGTCTCTCCACAATAAATTTAATGCAATATCTTAAGAGCGGATTTCGAACAAGGATTCCTGCCCTGTGGGCAAAGTGGTCGCCTGGAGAAAATTCATTTTAATTAGCCCTGCACCGCAGGTTGTGGGGGTTGAAATTTGATCCCCACTGCTCCCAGGTTGGGGCAGGCTGGAGATCACTCCACTTAATCATTAGACAACTGGCTTCGACTCAGTCACATTTAAAAGAGTTTGCAACGTTTAGGAAGTGGGGAAAACAGGCCTGTATACTACAGGCTTTGGAGGCATGAAACTAACGTTGAATTTTTCGTTTTTTTAGAAACCCTAGTTGATTAAGGACGGCCTTAATAATAATTTGTTACACTGGGGATCTGTCTCTATGCGGTATATTCTTTACCAAAGGCCACCACAACACTTAGAGCACAACAGCAGACTGCCAAATGGAAGGCACAGTGGTGATGGTCATGAAGCCTTGCCAGATCACTGCAAAAAAGTGGTTTTGCAGTTACCACTTCAAAGTATGGCAGGTAACATACAGGCTTTGATTAATTTTACTTGAGTCCTCTGTTGCTCAAGAGGAGGCGTGTTCGAAGCAAGCAGTGTACAAAATGCCTTCACTGGCATTGCTGATTTCACAGAATTTGAGCAGCTTTGGCTTGTCAAGCAGATCAAAACTGTCTTTGAAGACTGAAAAATACCTGTAAGTGTGAAATGTATTTTGACAAATCTCAGATAATAAGCCGGGGAGGTGTGTCCAAGGGTGCGGAGTAGGGCAGGAGGGAATGGGATGCTCATTTCAAGGTAGGAGCATTTCCTAAATCACATTGTTACCTTGCACTGCATTCCTGCCTGCACTTTAGCTCTGTATGCACCAGCCTTCTTCCTTGACTTCTCAGGGGCTGCTGCAGTGGAAGGCTTCCCTTGGAACACAAGGATGGACCAATACACACATGAGCAGTTACTGGCGATTTACACATGGCAACATTTAAGAGTCACTTATAAACAATTATTTACATCTGACAAATACAATAACTTCAACATTTTTGACCGTTTACATTTAATATAATATGTTTTATTTTTTTCTAAATTGCAATACCCAGGTGTACATAGGAAAGCTGGTTAAAATAGCATAAATTTTCTATAAAATTGCTAAAATCATACAAACAGTAAAGGCTGTTAATATATTAACATTTTAGATTTTCATAAAAAAGAAAAACACCACATTAACTAGAACATCACTAATTCAAATTAAATAAGGACGTCACAATTAAACTCAGTGTAGAACAAAAATTCTTGTTTCTAAAGCAAGATGTCAAAATTTCCAGAAACGGAGTAGTTTGGAGTTCAAATTTCACTCAGGGCAGGTGATAAAGTTGTTTTGCTGTACTGTCTGGAGACTTTTCAAAAGCAACAAAGACTTTGAGGCGGATCTCACTTTGTGCAGTGAGAATTAGGGAGCGACTAGAGTGACTTATGAAACTTCCCTGCATACCCATCTCCCACAATCTAAAAGCCAAACCTTGCAAGCCTGAACGCTCTAATGCATGCAATTAGACATGATGAAAAATCGAAGAAGAAATGAAATTTGGTTGTAATACATTTTCTTCATTCTTCTTTCCCTAGGAAAATTACTTTTGAAGTGTTTTTTTTTCTCACCCTATTTCTTTTCTCCTTTTTTTTGCTGTAATTTAAATGGTAAGCCGCCAGATGTGTGTCTCATGCTTGAAGAGTCGGAGCTCTGCATTATTTAGCATATTAACATTCAGAGAATTTAAAAAAGGGTTCCTGCATTGCCTGAAGGTTGTAATTAAGTAAACCTTAGTTTGATACATGTAAAAATCTCACTATGAAAACTTTTTTTCATGGAACTAGTCACATCTATATAATAAATATGGAAACCACTGAAATGATATAATTTTTATCTTGCTGCAGGATTAAATATATCAGGAATAATAACTTTTAAATATAGGCGACATATCAGATATATTTCTAACTGCTAAAATGTACTTAAGCCACAAAATATTCAGCTCACTTCTCATTTTTGGACTGACATCAGATTTAATTTTAACACAGATGTAGTTCTTAATTACAGTTTTTTTTTCCTAGTAAACATTTGGAATGCCTACAGTTACAAAGTAATAGGGTTATTCTTTTTAGTTTCTGAGAAGAATATGTACTATTTTTCTCCCATGGGATTATATAACTATTTTTACTCGTTTGTATATTAGTTTCTAAGGTAAAGATGAATTAGATTTTTGAAAAATAATAAAATTTTCAAAGAAATGTATTATTTCAAACAATTTTACGCAAAATATGAAAAGCAGAGGTTCATTTTTACTTTTTAAAATAAACCTTGATTCACATTTATGATGCATTTGTCTCCATATAAAAAAAAAAACAGGAACTACATATTAACAACTTCAAAGAAATATAAGACTATTTTTCATGTTTTTTTTGTAAATGTCTGTACTTATTTTGTACCTGCATTTGGGAAACATTTGGTCATAAATAACAAACAAAGTAGATGTTTAGGTATACCACAAGTAGTAGGCATTTCATGAAACACAGCTAATGTCCAATCTGCACTGAAATATATTCATTGTCTCTTGTTTGTAAGTAAGCTAATGCACAACTGTTTGTTGACGAAGACAGTAGAAGCCAGAGCAGATGGCCCAAGGCCAGATGCTGGTCCACAAACCCTACAAGCCCGATCAGCAGCAGCCGAAGCAGCCTCACAGACCCCCACCACTGTCGAGGACGCTTTAATGGGAGAGGGCACCATACTGCAGCATCGCCTTTAATTATGTTCGCCCAGCCCTGATGCTCAGATGGTGTGGAACAGGAATTAGCACGGTGTTGACAGCTATAGGCTATGTCCGTGAACTTGGAGCCCGGCTGCCACAACCCTGCTTCTCCCAGGGCCAACAACAGCTCCTTGTTATCTGCTGCTCTCTGAGCTGTGTGCGAGACCCAGGCAGAGAGACGGAGGGCCTCGGGGCCACGACACTGTCGAGACCCCGGCCCCAGTTGTTGGTGGGTTGAGAGGAGACTGGCCGAGACCCCTCTCGCTCACCTGGGCCCCTAATTGCCCTGTGATTGGACCAAAGTTGGCCACGAATCGAAGGTCAGTGAATCATTGATTACCCCAGAGTGCTAGTCTTTGGCTAAGAATCGCATGACTGTGGCAAGGTTGATAAGCAGGGTTTGTTATTAATTATGTAGCGTTGTGGGAATTTGAACACAATGTTTGTTTGCTTGGTGGTGTGGCAACGTTATGAAATACTATGGGTGAGATTTTAAAAAACACTGAAAGTGGTCTACTGTGGTATAATTGGTGAGTGACAGGATTGACACTATTGAAGGTCAGGCTAACTCTTATCTTTTTCTTTCAACAGCCTAAAGAAAAGACCGTATGGTGTAGTTGTCTACAGCAGTTATTTGGGATTTGTCACTTCAAGGTATTTTGTTTGGTTGGATACAGTGGTACCCGCTGGGTATGTTTGTCCAGTACTATCAGGCATATTTTTGGAGGAACACTTATATCAACACAAACAGATGTTGACTTGGCAAAGGTTAAAACTATCTATTTAAAACATAGACCTTGCCGAATTAATTGTGGGAGGGGGTGTGGGCCTTACCGAAAGGGGATGATGTAACAGCTTTTTTTTTTTTTTTTAACTATGATGACCAAGCCCAAAAGCCCCAGGGACCTCATCCTGAAAGTTCAGGGCAGCGCTCCAAAGACATTAGATGAGAAATCTTCGAAATTGTCAATGTGCTCAAGGGGAAGAATATTATGATGCAAAGCAAGCAACACACAAACCCTGCGCCTCTGCATACAGTTACTGATCCACTGAATGCAATCATAAAACACTAATCTAATTAGTCATTGGAATTCAAACAAAGGCAGTGTAAACGGATCATTCAGCTAATGTGAAAGGTCAGCTAGCCCATACCGCCTCCAGCCACTCTGTATGTTCAAATGGAAAATATTCTCCAATTATTCTTTGACAAGTCAAGCAAACTTGACGATAATATTTTTATCACATGGCATATATATTTTTGCATGACACCAAAGCCATTGGGGTGAAACAGCAACCATTTGTTAAACACATTAATGATATGTTATACCTTTTGTATTTGACTTACACTACACTGTAATGGATACTACACCTATTTAAGGGTTGTGGGAGGGTGTGTGTGTGTGTGTGTGCGTGTGTGGTTGGGGGGTGGGTTAGTCGGGAAAAAGTCTAAGTGTCAACTTCATTTATGTTTGACAAAAGGAATGTATACTGTACTCTCCTCATTCAGACAAATCTGTAATGAGAAAAAATCATTGTGTTTAATTAAAAACACAGAACCATGCAAGAGCTCAGCATCCCACAAGAAAATAATTTCCACACTAAATAGGATTTCCATTTGTGGTCACGTTATAGGTGTCTGTCCATTCTCTCTCCAACCCAGAAGTAAAATGTCTCCATCTAACTGTCATAACACAGTCCAGAAGCAATTGCACGTTAAATAGATCCAAATGCAAATTGAATACGAATGTCAAGTTTAGTTTATAAAATGGCCGGGTTGAGATGCCGTGAAGGATACCTTTTGATCAATTTTTTTGAGTAACAGATCAGGTTCACTTCCCAAGCCACCCCCCTCACCTGACTTAATGCAGGTGCGTGTGTGTTGGTGTGTGTGTGTGTGTGAGTGTGTGATTGGGTCCCAGTGTAAGCATATCTTTCTGTTCTTGAAAGGACCAAGTACCCCCTTGCCTGTGTGCTGTGTGGCAGAGCATAAATCTCCCAGAGTGCCTCCCTCCCTGGCAAGGTAGCAGTGGGGACACTTCCCTTGTGGGTGTTAGGATCTCAGGGGGAGGTCACAGGTCACTCTGCAGAGGAAGTGACAAGCTGTGAAATGTAAAAGACCAATTTCTTCCACATGTTGCCGCACTCGGAGAACACTGCCGAGCTGTCAGCCAGCATCACGTTAAAATGGGCCAGGTTGCTACCCAGCAGACCTGTCACAACTCATTTGTAATTAAAAAGCCTGTGTGATGTTTAAAGCTGAGCACCCCAGAAACTTTTCGAGAACTGTTAAATAAAGATGAGTGCTGCCAAAAACGTGATGTATTAATAACAGAGCTGTGTCTTTGTACTAGATCAATACCAAATGAGCCTGTGTTGGATTCGCCACACTGCCAGGATGTAGTCGGACCTGGAACATGGAAAAAAAAGTGTGTTTTAAGCGAGGAAGTGGCCGGATCGTCATTGCTAATAGCAGATGTTATCTACTTCCTGTGTACAGAGGTTCAGCTTGGCTCAATATATTTGCATGTCCCTGCTGTAAAGAAAGCATGTTGCTCAAGCGTCGATCAATGGCAAGGTATTGGGCTGCTACAACAGGGTCTGTCCAGGTAAAAAATATACCTGCTGCCTTTGTGGGCTCTTACAAATCTGGGCCACAAACTATTAAGACGGCCAAATGTTATACTACAGTATGAGCTACCAGTCAGTTTAGTCAAGGTCTCGCAAACAGGTAAGGTTTTGCAAAACACCAGGTAAATTTAACCGTTACCGTGGCTACGGTGGCTATTCGTTCAGGGCTATAGCCCCATATAAAAAAGATGAACAGTTTATGTGCATGGCTTGACAAACACTTTGTGCTCATGTCTTGGACTAGGAGAGTGTGCACGTGTGTGAGAAAACCAGAGACAGGGGTTAGGGAAGACAGTGTCAAATTGTCACTGCTGAGTCACACAGGTTACCCTGACAACGTTTGACGCTGTTACAAATGAGATAGATCCTTTAATTAATATTCATTAAAAAAATATTTGGGTTCTGGGCTTAGCCCCGAATGTCTTTAAGGGAGGCTAAATCACCCACGCCTTTAACCATAGTAGTACATGCAAAATGTATGTTTTTTTTTGATGCACTTTAAAATTGTGCATCAACTGAAGTAAGAAATTGCAATGAAAGCCAAATATCTGTTAATTAAACAACTGTACGAATTACACTATCAAGCAATGCAATGCAGGTGCCGCAAATGTGATTTTCTTCCCAATTATTACTTTATTTGCAATGCAATAAATACTCGTCCTCGGGAAAAAATCTCTAGAAGAAAATCTTGTATTATTTTAATGGTGTTCCGTCCACTGTCAAATATAATTTGCTAAATAGTTTTCTTGGTTTTAAAAAAAAAAAAAATCATATATTCATTTTATTGTGCGCATACAAACCTTCTCACTTGAGTTCAGAGGTTGCATTTAAACTTGTTGTAGGCCAAATAGTTTGGCAAATTCCACAGAAAAAAAAATAAGATGCGAATTACACTTTTATGACATAGACTTTTAGACTTAAGATTTATTATCACAGAGCTGGCCTTTTACATTTTTATCTGAGAACTGCTCGTTGACAGTTATTGTTACCACCTTTTTGTTGTACATTTAGCCCGTTATTTTCTTTTTAAATATAGTGTCTACAAATTTGACATATACCCTGTTTAAATATTTGTCTTCAAGATTATGCACACGATCAGGAAAATGCTAAACTCTATTCTAATTGAACAAACGTCTGTTTGAAACTACTTATCATGCATGGAACATTGTAATAACTGAACTGCCCTCAAGCAAATTCACCTCTACTAAGACCTGTCACTCTCGTCATCCGTGCGTCTGTGACATTAGGGTGACATTTGTCCCCCACAGTGGCATAGTCGGTGGCAGCATGCAGAGCAGTGGAGACAGACCCCTACCTGGAAGAGAGGAGGAGGAGCAGACAGAGTCAGCCGACAGGTGGATAGGGGACCCCCTGTGACACTGCCCCCCGGAGAGACCCTCTTCTTTGCCGCTGGGGCCCGGCTGTGGTGCGGGGGCCGTAAGAGGGGTCCGATGGGGCTCCGGTGGGGGGACAATCGTGGAGATTGGCAGCGTGACGGGGTGTTCGGGTCCCTCGGAGCTTCCACTAGGGAGCCTCTTCACCTGAGTCGCGGTAGCAGATTAGAGATGAGGAGATGGGTCGGCATCAGTGGGGATGCCACCACATAGGTTACACTATAGGTCTAACATCGCTGTGAATTTACATCAGCATTATTGCCATTGGCGTATTCTCTTATGTATTTAATTAACTGGTCTTTTAGATGGGATAACGTATTAATGCAAATATTTCAATGGAGTCATTCTGGAAAAAAGACAGAATAGAGAAACCTTTGTTCTGGCTTTTAATTCAATTAAGCTGTGTAGTAATTGGATCAGTGCATAAGCTCAAATGCATCCGGATATGTTTAGTAAAGATGTGGTTTGTTTAAAATCTGGGGCCAATTTCCAATTTTTCCATTAGAGACATCTACCACAGACTATCTCTCCGGACATACCACCCAGTCGCCAAGACAATGGTTCAAACCAGGTGACAGTCCAAGGCCCATGGAAAGTGGAGGGGAGTTGGGGGTGTACTGAAATGATGCAGAAACAGTCACAGGCCTGGCGTATCGTCAAATATTATAAGGCTATTATTATGGCATTGGCGTGACCAATTTGTGAAAGGCACAAAGCAAAGGTTTCTAGGGCAATTTACTAAATATTGCTGCCTGTTTGTGAATGCATTAATTATTATGATTAAGGACATATCTATATGTATTAAGTGAAAAAAACTGACTTTAAGGAGCCCAAAAAGAAATAAATTAAAAAAATAAATGTATTTGTTTCTAAATCAACGTTTACATAAATGTATTTATTCAGAAAATATGATTTGGAATGCTTTTACAATAATTATGGCCCACATTCAGTACGGCTCTTATCATTATCAGTGAGGTGCTCTGGTCCTTCAGTCCTAACGAAAAGGAGAGAAAACAAACAAACTAAGGTTTTACTTGGAGTGACACATTCTAAGCCCAGAAAGTACTGAACAAATTAAGGGGGTTCTGCATGGTTTGTGAGGCTTAATCCAATAGATTAATGTGGTGTTTAATCACTTTCATATAGTTATGAAATACTGTATGCGAGGACAAACTTTTCTGAAGGAGAGAAAGTTCAAATCAAAAGAGCGATACCCAAACTTGTCCATGTGTAGAATGCACTCATTCCTTATTTTTCAACTGTATCTACTCTGATAGACAATCCCTTTTTAATAAGATACATGTTCCAATGCTATACTTTACTATAGGCGTAAGGGCTAAAGGAAATAGCTGCCCCAAGTGGCAACACACACACATACACCCACACACAAACAAACAAACCTGAAAGTACAAGTTGCAAAGCCAGTTGTCCAGATCGGAGGATATGAGGTCTTCGATCTTGCTATATAATGTGAGGTGCCGAGTCGGGCAACCCCTGAGGAGCGGGGTTTTAAACCTGCCCTGGATTACATGGAGGCCACTGTCACAGACAGGAAA
Organism: Galaxias brevipinnis; assembly: GCA_036023535.2. NCBI lineage: Eukaryota > Metazoa > Chordata > Actinopteri > Galaxiiformes > Galaxiidae > Galaxias > Galaxias brevipinnis. The sequence goes on from JAVQIZ010000598.1 coordinate 10,526, forward strand.
GGCCCCCCAGCCCAGCACAGCGCTTGCATGGCTGTTCTCCCCAGCTAAAGCCACCAGCCTGAACAGCAGCACCATGGAAGGCACGACGTCGCAGGTAGCCGGCAGGACCTACACTCACACAGAAAGACATAGGCATCAGAACATACTATGCACGCACACAGGCATGGGGGGTTTGGACTAGGATGTGCACACACTAACAGACAAACAGGTGCACATACTGCATGCCCACAGGTGTCTTCATCGTAATCTCCTCTGCATAGAACAAACACCCCAAGCCCTGAATGCTTATAACTGCCGGTCCTAGTGGACTATCAGACATTTGCCTAAAAGGAGATGTTTAGGAGATAATGAGGCACTAAGTGGGGTCGGAATGGATTGAGCGCCTCGCTTAAAGAATGGTGGTTTATTGATGTTAAAGCTAGGCCTGACTGGTCAGGTTAAAGTCTTATGTCTGTGTCGGCTGTGGCGCAGTAACAACTAGCCAACATTCATTTTTGTTTCCACGGAGAGCTGTAGTAAAAAGTACACCTCTTCATCAATAGCCAGAGGGGATATTTCCTCCTTCTACTTGATGTAATGGAAAAGTGCGGGGGACATTTATTGCATAAACCTCTGCTTTTTGTATTCTTTTGTATACAGTGCAAAACATTCACTGTATGGAATAATATCACATATCCACAGTATGTATATTCATTTTATATTGTTTATCAACTGCAACCAAATAGCTTATCTTATAGATAGACAGACGAGTGTGTGAGTGTGTGAGTGTGTGTGTGTGTGTGTGTGTGTGTGTGTGTGTGTGTGTGTGTGTGTTTTTGTGTGTGCGCGCGTGTGTGTGTGTGTATTCTTCTGTGTTATAACTGAGGCTCCCAGGCCTGGATGACATGCACTGGAGACTGTTTCAGGTGGAAGAGCAAGCAGAACCCCATGCCGCATGGTCCTTTAGCCCGCTGGACAGGCTATTAAACGATTAGGAAGATCACATTTCATTCAAGGCAGACCGATGACGGAGGAAAACAAACTTGTTTTGTCCAGCTTACTAGCATTCCAGATGACTCCATTTCACAATGACTTTATCTGGCCTCCCTTGTTCATTTAAAAATCAACCCCCAAAACAGTCAAATGAGAGAGCAGTATAATTAAAACAACAACCCCCCCCCCCCAAAAAAAGAGAACTGTATCTTAAGATAGATTTTTCCCCCTTATCGTCCCTTGCCTCTTCCTCTTGACTATTAAGAATTAGAACTGTACGCTTCCCACAGGAAGTCCACACTGCCCAAAGACTGTGGGCCTGACACCCTTCATGTGCTCCCTCACATGGATCTCTGTGACAGATCTGACTGAACGGCTCTGCTCTATCTGAAACCAACCCCAGCTACACAAAGAGGGGGGTGGGGGTGGGGGGGGGGGAGCGGGGGGGATAAGCTCCCGGCTTCCTCCTACTATTGCTAATTCCTCATTTCCTCTCAGAAGGCACCACAAACACTCCCCAAGTCGCACGCTAAACGTGGGCAAGAGGAGAAGCAACACTCGAGCCAATCCCCATAGTCTAAGACAAATCTGATCACCGCTTCCACTGCTAACAACAACAACAACAACAACAACACCACCATTTATAAAGAGGCAGCTGAGGCTCGGCAGACAGAAGGGGAGAGTGACACGAGGCGTTTGCTGTGGCGTATTTAAACCTTTTTACCTCTGAATCAGATTTCCCAGATTCTCAACAAGGTCCATATTCAGTTTTTGCCAGCTTTAGCCTTTTCTTTATGTGAGATGGGAGCCGCAGACAATATTATGGGAAGGCTGAGGCCTCATGAATACGCCCACCAGTGCATTGACAGTGTCCATATGTGCGAGCTAAGGCCTTTGGATTTGCCATGTCTGATCCTCGGCAGAACTCTATGAAAAAGAGAAGGACATCCGAGGTGGATTTGGTAGCTTATGTGTCAAAAATATTTTGGGGATGAATCTGGTGTTATGCATCTCTTTGGTCATTGTTAACCATTTAAAATGAGGACCTGGTTTATCCAAATTTACTTTTGACGATGTTCTATATATTTTCTGCAGCTTTTCTGCAGACATTCAGATCCATTGGAATTTGTTGGTAATAATTTGTTGCTGGTGGTTTCATATCAAACAATTTAACTGATGCACTGCTACCATTAGTTTGCCAAAGTTTTACATTGGTATTATTTTGTTAAAAGAGGATTGAAACATGATTTGTAAACTTCCTGTGCTTTGTCCCATAATATATAAAAGTTTCATAATATTTCATATTATATAAAATAGTACATTTTGGGTACTGCTGCATAACATTTTTCTTTTCCTGAATTAGACTTACTGATAGACAACATATTTCTCTGCATTTGTACTTCATTTTCCTTCCAATAAAGCATTACTTCCCTACATAAATGAATAATGGATCTCTAGTTTGATTTACATGCATGGATTGAATGTCATGTATGAGAAGTTGCTGTTTTATTCATATTAGAGATCCCTGAAGAAACCCCTAGCGGCTCTATGGCATATTTTAATATATCACTTCATCCACTTCTGTACACAGTTACTGTTGAATATAACTTTCCAAACCCTTTGAATCAGTAACCTACTCTCTGCAGCCCCTGATGAAACGATGGGGTAACAGAAAGAGGGGGAAAATCTGGTTTTCAAAACCAAAATTAAACATACAGCAGACGGTACTGTCATTTCAACATGGTGTGTGGATTGTTGGCTTTCATCTGACGGATTGCCTTTGTTTGTTTTAAAATAGCATTTAGTAAATGCGGTATTGGATTTCACTTCAAAGGCTTCTCCCATCTTGGAAGTAAGTGCTTAATGCAGAGTCAGTGTCAAAACATGCTTTCAGATGACGCCTTTCTTCTTTGTACCTATCTGTCCTATCACACAAACTATATCTTCAAGACGGTATTATCAGCCTCCACAAATATTGTTTTAATAAAGCTGGTCTTATTGAACAAACTCACACAGCCACAAATCCCACCCTAAGCCTGCTCTGTTCAACAAAAACACACTGAACACAATGAAAATGTTACAATGGTAATATATCATTGGTTAAATTATTGAGCATTTGGATTGATTGAGGGAAATTATTACATAAAAAAGGTTTTCAGGTGTAAATATCTACTCTGAAACCTGAAAAATGTAATCTAAAACATTATCAAGAGTCTTCCCAAACAGCAGAGGATTCAAACTGAATTGTGTTTCCTTGCTCTGGACTACAGCGATGCTATCTTACTACTGTACTTACCGGGAACAGGCTCTGGTTGATGTGCAGATCAGTGTCAAAGAAGTGTCCTCCGTGCTGCACAGGCTCGGTGGTCCCTGCCCATCGCTGCTCTTTCAGACGGGACCAGGTCACGGCGTGGCCCCCTAGGCTGCTGTGGAGGGCCACGCTGACTGAGTAGAGGCCCTTGGGGAGCTTGTCTTTCACAGCACGCAGGCAGCGCACACACACCTCCACAGGCTGGGGGCTATGGCTCTGCTTTCGCTGAAACGGGAATCGTTGGTTAGCACAAGGGTTAGTGAAAAGGTTTGCATCGGGTTGAGGATTTAGCATTACCGTTACCAGCCATGATCATTGGTATTTGGAGCCTTTGAAAAGATCCAAAGGTTAGGTAGACCACAGAGACATGGTATAAGGGTTTGCTTCTCATGCACTCTGACGTCTACACCAGCCATTTTTGTTTCATTTAATACAGTCAACATCTTTAGAACAGTGTCTCTGTCTCTGTGTGTGTGTGTGTGTGTGTGTGTGTGTGTGTGTGTGAGAGAGAGAGAGACAGAGAGAGAGAGAGAGAGAGAGACAGTGTGCTTTTTGTACCCTAAACTTGTGTGCACCCTCAATGCCCATTTTGGTTTACTGTGCATGTTTACAATTAGCAAAGGGGGGCTTTCCTTTCTAAGAAAAGCTCTGACTCAACGTGTTCTTCCTCAGCGTGGTATCAACTGTAGGAAAGGTTGAGAGACGGCGGTCTATTTTCATTGGTAATTTTACTTTAGTGTTACACAATGCATTGGAAACCTCCTCGAACTAATCCTTCCTGTCTATGGCGAGAGTGCAGTGCATTGAAAAAGCTGAAAAGCTGCATTTGTGATACCACAACGCCACAATTACGTAAACTATTTGCAAGCTAACGCCATTGTTTTGCCCTTCTATCATTGGAGTTGGCACTCGATGTTCTATGCTCACCATACTGTACACAGATGGAATTATCAGCAGAAAGACACGTTTGGCACATTTCTGTCACTGGCTGTCTGCAAAGATGCCCATCAGCTCCCATACCCACCGAAGGGCATAGCTCACTTGGCATTATTTGGGAGACTGACAAAGAGAGGGGGGGTGGGGGACTGTAAACACTGGGGATTAGCAAAGGAAGTAGGGAGTTCAATATACAATCTAGGAGTGCCTGTGGAAAGTCATACGCTGGCATCGCCAAAGTGTGGGTGGACGCATCTTTGCAGCACGCATCCTAAAAAAAGACAAGACACCATCAAAGTATTTCGCAGCATGTTAATGGAAGACGCTTATTAGTGAGAAGGTGACAGAATTAGGAACATTACATCTGAGGGTCCAAGTATAGATCATGGTTTACGATGATGATATATGTTGGTTCTGGTTAACTTGGAGTGGCTCTTTTTGAGATTGGAGGGTGAGTAATGGAGAAAGCTACGCCGACAGTTTAGCAATTCATGAAACATAATCAGAGAACGATATAAATACTCATTCAATTCCGTCCCCTATGGCATCAAGAATGAAAAGTCAATCTGCTCCTAACAGTTCTACTTGGTCTCTATCATTACTTATATCTGTTCTGATGCATAGATTAATACGTTTATTTTTTTACTGTCTCAAAATAATCATAAATAAAATAAATTAATAGTTGTAGTGTTATTATTTTATCAATATGTTTACAAATCAATATAGGACAATTACTGAGTTATAAAATAAGGGTAAGTGTTTGGCTATGCAGTGATTCCAGTTGGATATGGTTGATGAATCAATGAACCCTACAGTTAACCTGCTTGGGCCCACTTGAAGCCTAACCTGGTCCACTTCAGGGCTCACTGAACCCCACAGTTAACCTGCTTGGGCCCACTTCAATAGCCTAACCTGGTCCACTTAAGGGCCCACTGAACCCCACGGTGCGCTGCGTTTACGAGATCACCACAGGATAGCCTGACGCCGTTGTGTCTCCAATATCGTACACACACACACACACACACACACACACACACATACACACACACACACACACACACACTGAACAGAACCAGTCGTCACAGGAGGGATTCACCCACCATCTCTGCGTGGCTGGCAGTGCCCAGCTTGGTGCCAGTCTCTGAGGGGGAAGCCGCG
>JAVQIZ010000620.1:0-25310 GCA_036023535.2 Galaxias brevipinnis
ATCTGCTTCACAAGGCCGCGTTCGATTGAGAACATGGAAATACCTGCTTCTAAGGATGCCTTTCAAAGCACAACCTTTGCTCATTAAACCCTCAACCACGAACCTTTCGAATTACCTGCGATTAACCTATCTTGAAGAGGGAAATATCATCCCTGTCGAGATCAGAAATGATTGCACAACATGGCGTTCAACCACGCGGCCTGCTTCACAAGGCCGCGTCCCACCAAGAACATTGGAATATCTGCTACTAAGGATGCCTTTCCAAGCACAATCTTTGCTCATGAAACCATCAACCGACTTTGAGTTTATATTTATAATAATCTGTAAATATTGATAGAGCGTTTATTAAATACCTGTACACACATCAAAAAGTGGTAAGGCCCAGTTCCCCTACAGGAGTATGGATGCAAAATACTTTTATTTGTATTTCTCGTTGTTAGGATAATAATATATTACTTTAAATAATCATTATAATTATTCATATAAAAATGTGTATCTCTAAAAAATTTTCTGGTTCATTTTGTCATAAACTTATTATGGTCGATTATGGAGATGGAGAGCTATATATCCTCAGCCTGCAAATCATTTAGAATGTTCATCTGCTGTTGCAAAAATAATCACTATCATTTTTCCTCCCTTCTTCCCTCCGCTGTGCCTCCACTCCTTCCTCTCCACTCCAGAGTCCACAGATGGGTACCTTCATGGGAGTCTACCTGCCCTGCCTGCAGAACATCCTTGGGGTCATCCTCTTCCTGCGTCTCACCTGGATCGTCGGCACTGCCGGCATCATAGAGTCCCTGGCTATAGTGGTCATGTGCTGCTCTTGTGTAAGTGTTCATTCACACAGTATACACAGAAAGTCTCCACAAAAGCTCCCTTAAAGTTAGAGGAAAAATAGGCCTGTTTTCAAATCTCCGCCATCTGAACAATGGGAAAACGGCACACCCCCTCCCTCTGTTAAAGACACAGTGAGAGGGTGTAATTGACTGCATTTTAATAATGCACAATAATACCTGTGAATATATTGCCTGAGTGTTTGATTGGGGGGAGTAAAGGGCGTTTAGTGTGTGGGGCGCTGACTGGCAGCGAGCAACAGACTGACAGTGATAGTGAAAGTGAGTGAGGTTGTGGGTTGATCCCTCTATATTTAGCCACAGGCCTTTCTACTTAGACGAGAGCTCACACTTCTAATGGCACATGGCAGCCTGACGCCTAATCCCCACCCACTCTTTCTCGTGTGATCTGTCAATCTCTATTTCCCCTCCAGGCAGACAATACCTTCCCCTAGCTTTAGCGGTCACAGTGCTAGACTACAGCATTATCAACCAAATCCTTCCTGTCTCAATTGAGTTCTTCCATGGAGACTATGCCAGGCTGCTAAGCTTTTTTTTTATAGCCATACCAAATTAGCACAGTCTGGAGATACTATTGATACTTTTCGATAAGCAATCGGTGCTACACTTACAGTATTGCTATATTTTTCGAATACATTTTTGCCTTTGTTTGTTAGCAACCTCCTTGGCTTATTTTGTTGCATTCCGGGAAAGAATGAACTAATCAAGTTCTTCCTGAGGGATTTTTCCTCTCTATCACGTTTCTCCTCTCCGTAATGCATTGACAGTCCAACGGTCAGGCTTTAGTAGCAGTGGTTCTGGGCTAACCCAGTGTCCTTACATGCTGCCTAGATGGGCTAGTTATCTAATGACCGTAATGGTATAAAAGCAGAGCTTGTTTACCACTGAGCCACTCGACCATTTCCACAGCTCAGACCTCATATCACCGTGCTCTTAGTCAGAGGTCACGCACAGGTCACAGGTGGGAGAGAGGAACACAATCGCCAAAAAGCCACCTAAGTGGCTAAGGAGTTTTTCTGTTTGTCTATGCTCTAGGAAGGACAGCTGTTGCTGGAGTAACAACAGTGTTCCCAGGAAACAGATCAACAAAGAGACTTAGTGAGGTCAAGTTGTTCTCTGTAGGTTCCTGGTAAGATGCTGGTCACTGTAGCTGAGAGATTTGTTGTCATGATATTACCTCCGGGGAGCAACTATTGTCTTCCATTGGGTCTTGTTGCTTAACAGCGTTCATAATTAATAGGGAGGTGTGGCACATCCAGGAATGGTGTTGACTCTTGGCGATGTGTAAGCGCTGCTTGTGGTCTATCCATATATGCGATTTGTGGTTCAGTTGTGTAAGTTGTAGGTTTTCTCACTTATTATTGCCATACAGAGAATATTAGAAACAAGCAGTCATTGTGTAAAATCTATCAGACCTACCACATTCAAACATGTGTTCATGATTTGTTTTGGCCAGTTGAACACAGAGTTCTATTACCAATAAAATAAAATGATTTGCGCACATTAAAAACAGTTTTGAACATATTAAAATGAAAGGTTTATAGTATATTGTGTACAGAGAAATGTAGAAATGCATGTAATTTATGTTACAATGCCATTTTTTTGGATCAAATACAAAAGAATTGGGAAAGTGACTGACAGCTTTTCCTGCCCAAAATCCCGTTTGACATCCCCCAGGCAACGGAGCAATTGTTATTACTGGACCTTGTCTACTTGATCTGAAGAGAACATGTTCAAATATGTACTATTACATAATCATTTACACCAGAGACATGGTTCAATCCGTTTTCTTTTCATTCCATGCCAGTCTTTTTGTTCAACCAGGCAAATTTAGCTTAGTGTTTCCATGGAAAACATGGCAGATAAAATTGCCTACTAATTGGCTTTCCTCCAGATTTTCCACCGGTGGCCTGGACGCAGGCAGGAAGCAGAGAACCAGGTTTATTTTGGTCATGACCAAGCGTGTCGGCTGAAGGACATCCTCCTCTCCCCTTTCCTCCCTTCTCTCCTGTCCTCTTTTCTCTCCTATCCTCTTTTGGATTTTCTGTCTTTTCTACAGGGATATGGTATAACAGGACAAACACAAATATCCCTAATAACTCCAAATGGCTTGGATAACAATAACCAATTTCATAGAAAAAGCGAGGTCCAGTACCAAGTATCCATTACCAAGCAGCCATAATTGTGTTGCCAAATAATTAGACTGTAAGTCTATGAAGGGTCATATAAGGGGCCGTATTCAGGATTACACTAGACTAAGTATCATTTCCTTCATACGATATTGGGATTACTTTTCTACCAAATCAATTCTAATCTTTTTTTCCTCATCTCTTACCAGACCATGCTTACAGCCATATCAATGAGTGCTATCGCAACTAACGGAGTTGTCCCAGGTGGGTTTGATTTGAATTATAATGGTTGTAAACATACTGATGAGGAATATTAATATTACATTGCCTCACTGTAATTTTCCATCTTCAGACATACCAACTCGAATGTCAATCTCTGGTTATCTGAATGTTTGCAAAGACATCCATGAATGTTTTTTATCATTATGTTTTTAGTTGTCTCTACCAACATTTTCTACAGTGTCAAGTAATTAGTGGATCGAAACTATGACTTAACTATTTGTCAACTACACCAAAACCAGAATATACAGCATATTCAACTTTAAGACTGAAACTAGAAAGTATCTGTATACGTAAAATATATTATTGACCCAAATAGTATAGGATATGTATGTTTAAGGCTTGTAAGGAATAAAGGATAAAGAAAAGACTCTTATATCCAGAGATTTTGTTAAACCATGCTAACCTAAGCAGGACCAAAAGAGTGTGGGAAAATTAGACTTAAGATAATAGATATTATAGTAAAAAAAAAACAAGCAAAATAACTGCCAAAGTTAACATGGATGTAGAGAGGGTACTGTATTGACTTCTCTCACTAACAGTATGAGAGAACACAAAGTCTGACTCCCTGTCCTGCTCTGTGCACAGCCGGAGGCTCCTACTACATGATCTCCAGGTCTCTGGGTCCAGAGTTTGGTGGAGCTGTAGGTCTTTGCTTCTACCTGGGCACCACCTTTGCTGGCTCTATGTACATCCTTGGTACTATTGAGATTCTACTGGTAGGTTAAATGCATTTAGTCTGTGCGTGTTTCCACCCGTAGATCATTTTAAAACGTTCATGTAGTAATTTGAAATGTTGTGTCATTGACAAGTCTTGATATTCTTCTTTACGACCCCCATTGTATTCCTTTATTATTGCAATTTTTCTTCTTAAATTTAAAAAAAAAAAATGATTCAATGTTGACTGGTTTATCCCCTCCAGACCTACATTGTTCCTAAGGCGGCCATCTTTGTGGCCGAGAAGAAGGAAGATGAGGGGGAGGCTTTGCTCAACAACATGCGTGTGTATGGCACCTGCTGCCTGGCCTTCATGTCCCTGGTTGTGTTTGTTGGGGTGAAGTACGTCAACAAACTGGCCCTGGTCTTCTTAGCCACCGTGATCCTCTCCATCTTGGCCATCTACGCTGGAGTCATCAAGACGGCGTTTGAGCCACCGGACTTCCCGTGAGTCCGCTAAACAGTGTGTCTCTTAGCTCGGCTTCTTCTCTGGTTTGCTAGTGATCGCGAGACGTCACCCACCCTAGACGATCTCGAGAACATCATGCATTAGAGCATGCTAAGAAAGAACAGGGAATATATAGACTGTAAGCCTTCCCCATAGAAGCTGTAATTACATTCTTATAAATCCTACATTTATTGTCAGGTTCAAATCTTTAAAAAAAAGAAAAGTGAAACTTTGTGTTAAATGATGTGTCTCCATCTTGTCTTGCTGTCTTAGTGTATGCCTCCTGGGCAACCGAACGCTACAGAACCACAACTTTGACAAGTGTCTGAAGACCGAGGAGGTGGACAACGAGACTGTCACCACCAAGCTGTGGGGTCTGTTTTGTGACGGGCCTTATCTGAACGCCACCTGCAACGAGTACTTCACCCTGAACAACGTCACTGAGGTCCAGGGCATCCCTGGTCTCACCAGTGGAATCATTGCAGGTATGAACTCCATCCTGTATGAATCACATTAGTGTACACTTGCTTCATGGTCTACTGCCCAGTTTGGATGGTCCTTTTTTTTTCTTGTCTTAAGTGTGGCTAATTTGTAAAGTCAAAGGTCATTCGATTGCTTTCAGTGTTCTTGCTCCAGCATGTAAGGAATAACATTATTATAATACTTTTTTTTTCCATTAAAGTGGAAGTAGGTAGGAAACTTAATATGTAAAGGATAAAAGCTCAGAAACTTCCTAACCTAATTAAGACACAACACTTAAAGCGTACACTGCTCCAATAGTCTGAGGTGGTCTAATTGAGACCGGGAACAACCCACTATAATGGTTTTATTAGGATGATTGGTGTGTGAGTGCTCTTATGAGAACGATCCCTCCGCAGCTCCAGCAGGAATTCACACGGACATATTGCTGACTTATCATAGTGGTTATGAAACCACTGGCGTTCAAGCCCACACAATGTCTCACATTCCTCTGCTTATCATGTTGGGCTTGTCCATGGTGGTGCCGACCGATAAGTTCGGCATGTGTTGCGTCTAGGCCAGAGTGTCACGATCATGACATTTTAGATGACGATGAATTGTCATTTAAATAATTGCGATCAAGGAATCGTTCTAGCAGTTTGGTCAAATCATGGGTATTGAGTGTAATCCCATAGTGTTGGGTGACATCGGTCAAACCCATTTAGCATTGCTGACTTTGTCAATTTGGATCATTTTCAACATAGCAGTGTAAGTGACCCCGATCTCTACCTCCCTCCTCCCCTACAGATAACATGTGGTCGGACTACGGCCCCGTTGACATGCTGGTGGAGAAGAAGCGCCAGCCGTCCGTGGAGGCTGTGGACACCTCCCAGGACATATACATGCCTTATGTGGTCAACGACATCACCTCCTTCTTCACCCTGCTAGTCGGCATCTACTTCCCCTCGGTCACGGGTCAGGACGACGCTCCTCACTACGAGTCTCGGCGTGCAACTTTCCCATTTGTTTTCAGTCCCGTCTTTTAGACCGTATCCACCACGTGTTTCGTGTTATTTGTTTGTTCTCTCTCCCCTCAGGGATTATGGCCGGCTCCAACCGCTCAGGTGACCTGAGAGACGCCCAGAAGTCGATCCCGGTGGGAACCATCCTGGCCATCGCTACCACCACCTTCATCTGTATCCTTTCCTTCAACGTTTACCGCTATAGGGTTACGTGACGGTCCTGTCCTGAAAGAATGTCCTTGACTGCGTCCCTCAGACATTACATCCGTGGTGCTGTTTGGCGCCTGCATCGATGGCGTGGTGCTCCGAGACAAGTAGGAACACATTATTCTGAAAGACACCCCTACTCAAAAGGAATTACTGAAGGACAATGAGGTGTTGCCTTTGCAACATTCAGTAGAAATGTAGTCATTTTAGTGGAGAACATCAACATCAGAACGGGTTAGAAACCGAGATAATAGTTGGAAAATTCTTGCTATTACACAATATCAGTTATATCAGTATAATATCAGTTTCTATTTTTGGGCTCAACTCAGTTACAATTGTTCTTTCTTGTCCCTTGGATCATTGGGTTTTTTTCTGGTGTGTTGCAGGTTTGGGGACTCTGTCAAAGGGAACCTTGTGATTGGCACCTTGTCTTGGCCCTCCCCCTGGGTCATTGTGATTGGCTCTTTTTTCTCCTGCTGTGGGGCGGGGCTGCAGAGTCTCACAGGCGCCCCTAGGCTGCTGCAGGCCATCGCCCGCGACGGCATCGTGCCCTTCCTACAGGTCACACTGCCACACATTGGGAGACGACTCGTTGTCATTTGATCTTTATACATGCATACTGTAGGGTGAACACTTCCTACAGGTCACACTGCTTCACATTGGGATGTGACTCGTTGTCATTTGATCTTTATACATGCATACTGTAGGGTGAACACTCGACTTACTGGGCCTGCGTTTGTGTGGGGTTGTGTGTGTGCTGTAGGTGTTTGGCCATGGAAAGGCTAACGGAGAGCCAACGTGGGCGTTGCTTCTTACAGGGGGAATCTGTGAGATCGGCATCCTCATTGCCTCTTTGGATGCCGTGGCACCTATCCTGTCCATGTAAGTCCAGAGCCGTAAACAGAGTACCCTTGTGTCCCACACTCTTCAGATCAAAGCCTCTTCACCTCATGTCTAAATCCAAGTAGACTGACATGGACGCCTCACTAATAAGTGCAGATATGTTTATGTAGTTTTCGGGCATTGCCCTTCGAAGTTGAGTTTTGTCTCATATAATGTGTATTGATCCCTCAGGTTTTTCCTGATGTGCTACCTGTTTGTCAACCTGGCGTGTGCTGTCCAGACCCTGCTACGTACCCCCAACTGGAGACCCCGCTTCAAGTACTACCACTGGTGGGTTCCTCCCTCCTCATTGTGTGTGTGTGTGTGTGTGTGTGTGTTAGGTTGTCTGTGGGGCTAGCAAACTCGGGATGGGCTCCAAGTTCCGGGGGTACAGTATCCGGCTGCTATCACTCAGTTAATACACACCCACCTGGACAAATCCTATTACCCTAAAGCCAAGGGCCATGCCACTGCCCCACAGAAACACACGCACCTCTGGAGTGTCAGTATAAGGGATCTGGGGGAAATTAGTCCCAGAGTCTTTTTGTGGCTTTAAGCTTTTAATTGTTAAATGTGCTAGTTTAGACTCTGGAACTTTAGTTTATTTAGATTTTTATTGAGGCAAATTGTGTTACTAAATGCTAATCAAATATACTCCACTATATACTGGTGAAGTGTAAGCTGACAATTTTTCACAATGTTGATAATACAAAAAATGAATTTGTTTTTCATAAAATCACACCATGTCCCCATTAGAATTTGCCTTGCTGCTCTCCAGGTTTTTTTCTCTCTTTTAGAACATCGCCTTTAGCTTAAATGAATAGTTCACTATTTTGAATGTTTAACCTTATTTAAATTTCTCATGGAGTTGTCCTGTCTCATGCAGATAGTTTTCACAAAACATTTGAGCGTGTTTCGATTAAGTTTTCCTATATGGCTTAAATTCTAACTGTTTCAAGTAAAACAAATGTGGACCGGTGTAACCTTACATTCCTAATGATCAATGTCACAATAAACAGTGTGTCACATGGTCAGGCACTAGACATGCCTGTATGATGACAAACCAAGAATATCATCATTCCAATAGTTTTTTTAACACTTGGCAGTGATTTCAAGATTAGCTTCCTAGTATTAGACAGACTGCAGATGAACTCACTTCTTCTCTGTCTACTCTTTGTACACTGGGACATCAGTAACGTGTGTGGGCTTGCCTGTTTGTCCCACAGGACTCTGTCCTTCTTGGGGATGAGCTTGTGCCTCTCCCTCATGTTCATCTCCTCCTGGTACTATGCCCTGGTAGCCATGCTGATCGCCGGATGCATCTACAAATACATTGAATACAGAGGGTGAGAGACACCACTTTGAAACACTCGACCGCTTAAACCAAACACCCAGTGTAATCTCAGTTCTATCTCTCCGAGAGGTTTAAACGGTGCACCTCTCTCTGATCTTGAGAGGAGGGTCTCAATGAACGCCAGCGTTGCGGACTGTCATTTTGAATGTGTCTGTACTTCCTCGTACGTCCGTCTGCAGGGCAGAGAAGGAGTGGGGTGACGGCATACGTGGCTTGTCCCTGAACGCTGCCCGCTATGCTCTGATTCGCTTGGAGGAGGCCCCGCCTCACACCAAGAATTGGAGGTACGTTCTACTGTGTGTGTGTTTGTGTGTGTGTGTGTGTGTGTTTCTGTCTGTCTGTCTGCGGCAGGGACAGTGGGACCTAGAGGGAGAGAAACCCTTATCTCACTCGACCGAGTGAGTATAGGTCCATTTCATTTGTCAGCAATCCGTTTGTGCCAGGCAGCGTCATCAAGTTCACCTGGAGTCCTCGAAGATGAATGACCCAGATCTGACTGCAGCAATACATGCCACCTGTTCCTTGAATAATCTGGAGACAGAGACAGGAACTACTTGATTAATCTCCCAGCCCTCTCTCTAATCTCCACAGGGAGTATGATAAACCCTCTGAAAGGCTGCCCTGCGCTCTGCCGGTACAAAAAGCAGGAAGAACGGGGTCAAACCCTTCCCTCACCTTTGGCCCTGTCTTATTTTTCACCCTGCACTATAATGACAATGGCCATCCCCATGTTGGCTAAAATCTACATCATCTAATCAATAGCTCTCTTCCCAGCCATCTGGCCAGGCTGTCAGCGGACTCCCAGCCTCTCTCCCACATCTGACACTATATTATGCTTAAGCCTCTTTTATCAGGCTTGTTGCTGGGCAGCCGGAACAGGATGGCCTAGGGGCCTAGGGGCCGGCCAAAGCGTTGTAATTGTAGACGACAGGATTGTTTGTGGGGTTGATCTTATTGTTTCTAGATGAGTGTCCGTCCGTCCGTCCGTCCGTCCGCCCCCCCCGCACCTCTGGCCCCCTCTGGTGTCCTGAGATAGCCTTCTCCATTTTAAATGCGCAACAGCTTACTCCTCGACAAAACCCTTAATCTATCTCTTAGAACCGTTGTAATGTAATCGTTCTGGAGCTCGCAGTCGAAGTACAACAGCTCGTGCATCTGGTTGCAACAAATTACAAAAAAACGACACGCCATTGCTATAACAATTTATTTAGACTAATCGTTATAAATAAATGACAATCGTTGATAATTACTATTAAGCCCATGTCTCTCTTTCTGCCTTCTCCATGTGTAGACCACAGCTCCTAGTGCTCCTGAACTTGGACTCTGACATGGGGGTCAAGCATCCCCGCCTGCTGTCCCTCACTACCCAGCTCAAGGCGGGCAAGGGCCTGACCATAGCGGGCTCAGTCCTGGAGGGCTCCTACCTCACCAAGGAGGCAGAGGCAAAGAAGGCAGAGCAGGTAGGAAGAGACTGGGGCATTAATATTGAAGTCTAGTTTCTGCACGATGGCATAATCCATGCCTGTAAGTCTGTCTGTCTGTTTGTCTGTTTGAAAGACAGTCAAGTCATTATTTTATATCCCGCAGCTAATGCAAATAGGAATTTAAGAAACGTATAAAAGGAAAGTAATATGAAAATGAGTTTTACGAAATCTGGCATTAACCTGGTTTTCATTAAAGGTAGACACTGCCATCTATTGGTAGGATAAGGAAGTTTCGTCTGACTTAATTCAAAGCTTGGGTTTATTGAATTGTTATGTCACAATGACATTGTATTGCTGTGCTCTCCTTGATTCCTTTTGTTCTCGATCAGAACATCAAGTCATCCATGTCCACGGAGCGTACCAAGGGCTTCTGCCATGCGGTGGTGTCGTCCAACCTGCGAGATGGTTTCTCCCACCTGATCCAGTCAGCTGGCCTGGGGGGTATGAAGCACAATACTGTCCTCCTGGGCTGGCCTGGGACCTGGAAACAGTCCAACGACCCCCACTCCTGGAAGGACTTCATAGGTCAATTACAAAATGAAGCTATTGCTTTCTATTCTATTCTATTCTATTCTCGTTTAAGGCACAGTTAAACATTCATATTCTCTGACAACATACTGTCTTAAAAACACATGTTTTGAAACATAACTATGGACTGGATTTATGATATAATTGAGTTTTGAACCTCTGGTCTTGTCTTGCCTCTGTCTTCACAGAGACGATCAGGGAGACCACCGCAGCTCATCAGGCCCTCCTGGTGGCCAAGAACGTGGACAGCTTCCCCACCAACCAGGACCGCCTCGGGGAGGGCACGATAGACGTGTGGTGGGTGGTCCACGACGGAGGGCTGCTCATGCTGCTGCCCTTCCTGCTGCGCCAGCACAAGGTAAGGGCAGGGGGACGGACTACTCAACACACTTTTTTGTTTGCTTGGATTTCTGTGGTTTTCCTGCTCATTTCTTTAAGTGACTCTTTGGAACAATCTCGCCCCCCCCCCCCCCCCCCGGGTCAGGTGTGGAGGAAGTGTAAGATGCGCATCTTCACGGTGGCGCAGATGGACGACAACAGCATCCAGATGAAGAAGGACCTCCAGATGTTCCTCTACCACCTCCGTCTGGACGCCGAGGTGGAGGTGGTGGAGATGGTGAGCCTCCCTACCGTCTCCTCTCGGTCTGGCAAAAGAACGTTACGAAAGCCAAACTGAACCCTCAACCACATCCTTTTTGGATGTCACATCAGTATTTGGTCCATCTTTGCTTCGTTTGCTAATGACTGTGTCCGTTTGCGTTTGTGTGTGTGCAGCACGACAGTGACATCTCAGCCTTCACTTATGAGAAGACCCTGGTGATGGAGCAGAGGTCACAGATGCTTAAACAGATGCAGTTGTCCAGGAATGAGCGGGAGAGAGAGGTAACGTGGCCTCCTGCGTGCTGTCCATACACACTGTGACTCGTACTGTCCTCTTGAAACACTTATTCTTTAAAGCTTGTTTCTGATTAATATAGGTCGTTTGATTTATTTGGTACGTGGAGATATTTACCATGGTACCGGTAACTGCTGAGAAACTATTCGAATTTGAACGACATGAGACAAGGGTTTTATGAGTGTGTGCTTCAAGTTTACATTAAAGAAGGCACGAGCAAAGGCGGTGCTTCATGTACGATATTCAATAGATGACGCTAAACGGTTGCTGAGGGTGCTGGCCACACTATCTATCCTAGCGCTGTGTGACCTTTGGCCTTTTCCCTTGGCTTCAAACACTGCTCGGGTCCATACCCCCCCCTCCCAACCCCCCTTCAGATTCAGAGTATCACAGACGAGTCGCGTAGCTCCATCCGGAGGAAGAACCAGGGCGAGGCTCCGGGCCCCAGCTGCCAGGCCTCTGAGATAGAAGACTCCCAGGAGGACGAGGTAGTGGAGTCCACTCCCACCCACCCCCCCCGCCTGCCTTGTGTTAGCCCCCAGACCCTGGGACTGCAGCCCTATATAACCCGCCCCCCCCTCCCCTCTCTCCCTCCTACCACTACATCGTCAACGTCAGCCCACCACCATAGTAATAATAATGGCTTCATCAGCCCACCCTCACCCCACAGTCACTGTCCTAGGATTGACCCCTTGAGCTGCGTAGGCGGTGGCCTTAAGACAAGCTGGTTGAACCCTTAGACAGTGACCTGTGGTTCGGTGAATGTTATGCACTGCAGCAGGGATACAGGAGGTGGAAATGAGTGACAGTACATCTAAATAAAACGGTCACATTTTTGTGAATTCAATTTGAAAATGGCTAAATT
Source organism: Galaxias brevipinnis (assembly GCA_036023535.2). Lineage (NCBI taxonomy): Eukaryota > Metazoa > Chordata > Actinopteri > Galaxiiformes > Galaxiidae > Galaxias > Galaxias brevipinnis. Next base: position 12,124 of record JAVQIZ010000620.1, read on the forward strand.
CCCTGTTGGATGACAGGCTAAACAGAGTGTCCGACCTACTGAATCCCTGTGTTCCGTTGAAGTATGCATGTGCCAGCAGTGTCACCTGTGGTATTGTAAATATTTGGTGGATGTTCCTCCCAATTAATACCCATTGTTTTAGCCCATAATTTGCACGCAATTAATGTAACTTCCTTCTAGCAGTTTGTGTCTCACTCCTAACAAGGGTGGTCTGCTTGTATGTGTGGAAGGAAGAGCTGAGTTGGTTCTCTTGTAAGAAAAAGGTTGCTCTTATTACAGACTTACCTGATACATTTCATGGTCGGATTGCAACCACATTGGCGTACTTGGGGTCTGCTGAGAGGAGTAGTTAGATTGATACTTTTCTCTACTATGCCTCTATGCATAAAAAAACTAGCCATTATTTATTTTACAACTATAACCCAAGTTAAACTTCATTTCATTACTAAAAGTGAAAAAACTATTGCATCTCTATTTTAACCCTTTAACCCTGAAAGCCAAACCCCTTAAAAATAAGTCTCAGCTGTATCACAGAGCAACTTTCCCTTTTGGAAGAGGGCTTACGGTTATCACATAGTGCAGTTGTAATTGTCCCATTGTTTAGGTGATTGTGCATTGTGCCGACCTACCCCCTACCATAGGTTTGTATTGTTCTTGTTAGCATGATTTGTTCTTTTCTTTCTTCTCCTTCACCCTTCCAATCGTTTTGTTTTGTTTTCTTTTTATGTTTTTCCTTCTCTTCCATCCTTATCTTCCCTGCGACCATATGGCCTCTTTTTGTATATTCATCAAATCGTGCTCTTCTTTCTTTCTCTCTTTCTTTCTTCCTTTCGTTCTTTCTTTCTTTTCTCTTCCCTTTCTCATCCTCTCTCTATTCCCCCCCACTCCAGGCCCAGCTGATCCACGACAGGAACACGGCGTCTCACGCCGCGCTGAACGACAAGGCCGACGCAGCGCCCGACCGGGTCCACATGACTTGGACCAAGGAGAAGCTATTTACGGAGCGCGGTCGTAACCGTGACCCCAGCATGGCTGTGCGAGACCTGTTTAACATGAAACCGTAAGTGCCTACCCAACCCTCGTCATTCCTGACCTCTCTGTATACTGTATGTGACCTAAAGTCGAGGCACGTCATGGGTGAGTCCAGAGGCACTGTAAAGTAAGGCCAGGGCAAAGTAACACAGTGTGGCATGTGCCTTGTGAGGCAGATTTGCACCATTCTGAATAGGATGTTTTAGAGAAATAAGTTGTATATGCGTGTATAAATATGTGGATGTATGAGTTGTACAGTATGTCATTAACGTATTTAGTCATAAGTTGTTCCGTTCACATTGAACACTGAATTTGAATAATTAGAGTTTGTACTTCTGAGTGGTGCAAATGTATGTGTAATTGCACTGGTAGTAGCTGTTTACACAAGCCAGTATTGTTGGTGTGAAATAGGACCACTGTCTGCATGGTTTGTGTCCATGTTCATTGAGTGTGTGTGTGTGTGTGCACGTGTTTAAGTCACAGTGCATGGCCCTGCCACGCAGACCACCATTTGGAGTAATGATTCCTCAGTACATTGTTTTGATTTTGTATGTGTGTCTAATTAACACTATACTCATTAAATATGTATATATACTTATACTTATATACTTTATACTCAAAATGTAAACTTTATAAAAACACACAATGGGGATACAGTGGATTTGACTCAAAGGGGACAGCACGCTGTGGCCATTTAAAGATGTTGGTTTGTCAAGTATGACTGCCATCCCCTTTGAATGGTGTGATGTTGTCACCTGAGAGCAATCAAAGGGGAATGTTTGGGTTTGGGTGGCATGTGCAAAAGCTTCGGATAGCTCGACTAGAAGCATCTAAGCCTGTTCCTGTTGTTCTGTCTCGATTTCCTCCTTCTAGAGAGTGGGAGAGTCTGTAAGTTACATTTTATCTTTGCCAGAGGCTGTACGTTTGTAGGCGACTGTGTGCGATTGACTGTGTGTGATTGCATCCTTTAAAAGATGTTCATGTTCTGTCTCCTCTACCTTGTCGTGTTTGCTACTGTGTAAAGTTTTCGTGTGTCGCTGCATTTGTGTCTGTCCGCCATCCCTGACTGTCTTGTGAGTTGAAAGTGCATCCTTTAATTTATTGCATGTGCTGCTGTTGTTATATTTAGCATGTTTGTCTAAATGTGTGCTCTCCATCCAATGAAGTTATTATATTGTTATCATAAGTTATGACGCAGCATTTCATATAGATCTGGTTCAGAATTTTCTTTTTTAAGATGGAAAGCACATTGCTAGTGACCCTTTTTGATTTGCAATGTGTTTAATTGCTTCTGCGATTATCTTGCTCTGCATTGAATGTCACTCTGCGCTCAAATTCCATGTGTTCTGCTGTTGGTGTCATCTACAAGTTGCCCTGCTTCTTACTTTAAAATTTGTGTTTTTTAAAATGGCTGCCAATATTCTCAAAGCAACTACTAATTTCTCATTGAATGAACCATATTATGTATGGGAAATTAGAATGTTATAGTAGATAACATCAGTACTTCATTGAATTATGTGGCAATTATGTCCCAGTGTGGATTGTGAAAGGAATAAGTGGGAAAAAGTAAATTGAGTCAGAGGAATTGTTTTAGTCCATTATTACAAATAGCTTTTTAACAAGTATCGTTCACTGAATTGGCTGAGCCCTAAGCTCTGTGTAGTCTGGGAAACTGGATTTACCATCCAGGAGTAAAATGTGTGGCTTCAGACTGTCGCCACCCCTCTCTAAGTCACTTCTCCAGGTTAAGAGAGCTTTGTGTGGATACCCGTTGTCTTCACTGTGAGCGTTCTGCCCTAGGAACCAGTCCAACGTGCGTCGCATGCACACGGCCATCAAGCTGAACGAGGTGGTGGTCAACAAGTCCCAGGGCGCCCACTTGGTGCTGTTGAACATGCCCGGACCGCCCAAGAACAGAGGAGGGGACGAGAACTGTATCCTTCAACACACTCTTAGAGTCTCTTTTTTTAATAAGGATTGGCTTTCTTGGTAAATCAAGTACTTTCTTGGTACTATTATTTTATTTTTTTAAATCCATTATTGGGGTTTTTAGAATGTTTAATCGTTAAGTGTTTCAAGTCATATCAAGTACCTTCTCTGAACTCTTCTGGAGATACAGTAATAGTACTGATCTCCAGAGTGTTACTAAATATGCATCTAAATTCTAAAGATGTGACATTTCCCTCATGATATGCGCAAATGGATGCTGTTCTTTGATAATAGGGTGTGCTCTCAGTTACAGCAGCCCTCAGTTATGGAACCCCTCCCTGTTTCGTAACTTTTGCGGTGAGACTTGCTTCCGCTTTTTGCAGGGAGGCCACATGACTAGCAGCAGCCACTCCTGTTAGTAACGTTTTCTCGCCGCTGTCACACTGAGGTCTTCCTGCGTGGGCCTTGACTTTGCTGCTTCAGACATGGAGTTCCTAGAGGTGCTGCTGGAGGGGCTCAACCGCGTGCTCCTGGTCCGTGGCGGAGGTCGAGAGGTCATCACCATCTACTCCTAAGCCTGCCCATGCCCCACTCACCCGTTAACAGGGGGCCATTGCCACTGCAACAACCGGGCATTTTTTTGGGGGGGATGATTACCGCATGGGTTTTGGGAGGCTTGTCAGAGGGACACAACCTCCAAAGAGGAAAATAGATTTAGCCAACTTTCTGGCTGAGAGAGCAAACTTGTCTGTGGGCCTTTAGACCCTATCACCAGAAAGAGCATTCTGACACTTTACATTTTCCCTGAGCACACTTCACAATGTTCTTCCCTCTACCCCTGTTTTATTATGTCAGTTGGAAGAGACATACAGTATGCATATACCTTTTTTTTTATTGCTCTTTTCTGTCATCACTGGATTTGATAAAGAAAGGAATGTATGATGTTGGATTTTAACCTGTATTAATTTGAGTAATCTGCTGGAGAAGTGGTGAGCGAGTGGCTATGTTTCTTACGAGAAAAAGGAGCAGATTCCCATCACTGATTTCTAGTGTTACCAACAGGAGGATTACAGTTTAATAGATGTCTCTATTATGAAATTTTAATGGAAGGATTTACAAAATCCAAGGAAGAAAAATGTCTTGAGGGGAAGTACAGAAGGAATTTGGTTAGACTTTAGGTCCGGTCCATATTCAAGTTCTATTGGAGTTTCATTTGTGAGTTTTCAAAGGGATTTATTGTACTTACTTTAACTGTTACTTTTTGTCTTGTTCATTTGTTTTTTGTTTAGAGCAGGATAACCCGGAAGAGTTGTACTTGCATGTTTGCGTGTATAAAGGTACACGTTAGTTAGACTCAATTTGTAGTTTGGATTTGGGAAGGACTTGGCCAGGTAAATTTGAACGTGTAATAAATGATGCTTTTACCGTTTACACCCATTGCTAGGAAAGATAGCCATTGTAAATACCAGTACATTTATATTGTCCACTGTACAGTACTCTGCAATATATTACACTAGTAAAACCTTCTTATGTAGGAATAATCTTTTCGGAAATTCCATGGAAGTAGACGAGAAAGGAAAAGAGATTTTTTAATTTACGTGCTATTGTCAGCTCATTATATCTGGGCAGACACATTCTGGTCAATAGATTGTTTCTGATGTGTGGATCACTTGTAATAAAAAGTCAAATTGGCACTTACGCAGTTGAGCACTTATGAAGATGATATATGCAAAAGAAGGAAATCTTAATTTTTTTCTTTTGGTCCTGTCAGCTACTTTAGATTTCATTTGAGCAGTTTTGTAGATTCCATAGGATCAGAGACGCATAAGATTTGTTCTTTCTTCAAAATACTGCACCAATGAACCAGACACAAAAGGAAACAGAGGGCAGTCTAGAGCTAGCCTGGTAAAATATTGATGTATTTTATGTCTTTGATCTAGTTAAAGCTAGAGTACGCAAATCGTTCAAGAACGTTAAATTTAAACGTTTTTCAATTGTTATTATCAGCTTTATCTTTTTTAATTTCATAAAGATCTTTGAAAAGATTTTATCCAAGATATCCCCAACCCCCACACACATCGTTTTTATTGAAAGTTCCAACGCTTGTTGTTCTTCAAATAGGACCTGTCAATCACATGTGTGGGCACTGCTGATTGGCCCTGTGATCGGTCAGTATGGTTCTTTTCGATACAGCAGAAATGGGTGGTACCACCTAATATCCAAAATTGCCTAATCTAGCTTTAACATTTCATTTTGATCATGCGTAGATATGAACGTGCCAAAAAGACTACAAAGGAAACCATGGCAGTGTGTCGGTCACTATAGTTCACAAACCAAACAATCATAAAGGGGTCAATTTCATTATCACCGAATGAAAGTAGATATTTAGTAAACAATTATCTTATTTTTTGTGTGTTCATATTATCAGATTATACATAGGTATGCATTTGGTTGCTTGAATAGACTCATTTGTGCCAGTCATAGGAAACTCTAAATGGGGTAAGGAACCTGAGTGTACCTCCACAGTTTCTGTCTAAAATGTTCCTAGCTGTGCAGTATTTTGTAAACTGAACATTGTATTTCCCCCGCCATTTATTGCAAAGAAAAAATCCCCTTTTGTTGTAGTCAGACTTAAAACTACATAGTCTGTCATTTTTTTATTCATATTATTTTCCTGATATACACCTGTGTAACTTGTAGCTGTGTTTGTCTTTTCTCAACCGTTACATTATATGTGATGTTCCTAAAAGTATTACCTTGCAAACTATCATGTCGGGGAGAAAGATGGCTTGCTAGTTGGGTAGGGTGCAATGTATGTAGTTTGATGAAGATGTCAACAAGACTCGACTGAATACCCCTGTTGGTAATCTCCCAAGGCTGAAATATTGAAATGAATGGTATGAAGGATTAATGAGATGTATAGTTGCACAATGTCACTGATAATGGTATATTAAGTTCCATTATAAAAATCCATAAATTTTTTTTTGAACAACCAAAGATCAGTCCTTTAAATCAAATGATTTTTTTCTGAAAGTTGAAAGTGTAATTATAAAGCAAACTGTTTTTAAAGTTTTAGCTTAGTGATTGAGATGAATATCATCTGAGTAGAGCTGATAGATTTTTGGTAAACCTTTGTTAAAGGACTAAGCAAATGTCTGGACATAGACTGGAGTTATCAGGAACATATTATGTCTACATGGGTTGAATTGAATGGAGAATGTTATCTACCTCAAGGTGGCTGTCATTGAGGATTGGTTGAAGAAGAAAATGTGTACAATTGCTTTCTTCTCTGTACATAGCGTAGAACCAATGTTTTATATCAACTGGAGGTGGAAAAAAGCCTAGGCTCTGAGCGGACCAGCAGAAATGTGTGTGTGTGTACGTGCTTAGGTGTAAATGCACATGCCAGGATAGATGAGAGTGTATGTGTGTGTGTGTGTGTGTGTGTGTGTGTGTGTGTATACGTACGCTGTACAGTATATGTATATGTTGTTTCTGCTGTTCTCCAGCTCATGAAGCTGGCACAGGCTGTAGTATGTTACTTGTGGGTGCAAATGTAGTGGAGGATAGTCCTGTAAATTATATCTGTGCCTCTGGGTAATAAATAAAATGCTACAATATACCGACACTGTGTTGTTTCTAATTTTCAAATCATAAACTATAAATCACTAAGCATACAAATCCACAAGTTCTTTCTGTAGGATTTTGGAACGTAAGTCTTTTGAAGAGCTAGGGTAAATACTTCAGAGAACAACATTTAGATTTTAGGTATGAAAATGAAAAGGATGTACTTCTGTACTATAAGGCTTATATTTGTTTATGTTTCATCATCAAGGTTATGGTTTATATTAGTCAATTTGTATTTGATAAAAATTCATGTGTTTTTTCTTTTTAAAGATTAGGTAATTTTGTTATGTTTTTAAATGTTTGTAATTTCAAAGCATGTGCAGTAGGGGTTTGAAGATAGTGTACTCTGTAGAATTATATAAGCGTTTATTAACTGAATTTAAAATGATTGCACCACATATATTTTTTTGAATTAGTTACTTGGATAGTTGTTGAAACCACCCATGTGACGTATTTCAAAATTGCACAATACCTAATTTAAAGGAGGGAGACTTTGTCATAGCTGTCTATACAACTTTCTTTTTGCATTTCTTGAAGTCATCATGCTTGCCATATTGTTACTTTTCCCATTGACAGGTAAATATATGTAAAATGTTTTTTGGCTCCATGTTGCATATGCTAATAATTTGAAGTTAATCATTTAAGTTCAGTTTAGTAAACATAAGCAATTTTTTTCTGGTGGACTATATTGATTTATCGTTCAGTTATTTTTCATGTATTAATTTCTTGTGTAAAACAAATAAGATAAATTAAAGTAAATCAAAAAATATATATGTATTTGGACATTGATAGTGATAATTGAAATAGTATTGTCCATTGCATATTGATGACAAGGACTTGACATTAGAGCTTTATTCAATTAATAAAAAACATTGTTATGCAAATATAATCACTGACATATAGTAATTAAATAGTAATCCTTTATTTGTATAGTTGTTTTATGACAATTGAAATGTTACCACAAAATATGTATACGAATATGATAGCAATGTGGATTAAAAACAATAAGAAAGTAAAAATATGATAAATCAAATAGAGACCTGCTTGAAAGTTTGTTTATCAAGATATGTTTTTTGGAGATTTTTTAAAATGAAATTGAGTAAGCCAGCCTTTCAGGTTATCCAGTAAATTGGTTCAAATTCTGGGAGCCTTGACAACAAAGACCCTTTTACCCTTTTGTTCCTTCAAAGAGCTTTAACAGAAGACCTGAGGCTGGGCTGTTGCTTATAAGGGGAGATAATTTCAGAAATATACACTAGGGCTAGAAACAAAATGGATCAAAATAACATATGATATATATCAACTGGAGGTGGAAAAAAGCCTAGGCTCTGAGCGGACCAACAGAAATGTGTGTGTGTGTGTGTGTGTGTGTGTGTACGTGCTTATGTGTAAATGCACATGCCAGGATATTGATCAAAAGTGATACTATTTTAGTAGATTATTTGTATCTCTTACTTTGTCCACAAGAGGTCTGCATTGCCCCAAGTGTGTGGGGTTCGTCAGTGGTGACTGGAAACACTGGAGGCACCGTGAACATCTCTTGTGGATATGATGAGGCCTTTACTGACCGTACCAAAGCATGGTGTAAGGGAAAGGAAGCGGCCTTGTGCAGACTATTAGCCTCCTCTGATGGCTTGACCCATGATAAACGGGTATCTCTAAAGGATGATAAGTCTCTTAGAGTCCTTTATGTTTCCATGAAAAACGTGACAAAGGAGGATGAAGACTGGTATGTCTGCATGGTGTCGATGTCCTTCCTCACCCAGGACTTCTCCTTCCCGGTTCATCTCCGTGTTATAAACCCAGGTAAAGAGTGCCTGCAGTGTGTGGAAGCATCTTCTTCTTTGATGGGTTGTGTGTCCATCTTTGATGCCTAGTGCTCCAATTACACCATACTCTCTTAAAGTGCATGAATAATCAAATATAACTTTAATGTTAACCCTGACAACGTTATTCTGGTCCCCACAGGGTTGGAACATGAGCTATTGCTGAGCGCAGGTGAGCCATGGTGAGTTCAAGGCCTGCACCATAGTTTCTACACATTTCCCTAAAGTCCCAAAGTGTCGCTTCGTCAACTTGCGTCAGCAGCAGCAACCCTGGTCTGAGACCCAGTAATATCAGTCCCATGCTAGTCACATGGCCAAGCACATGGTCCCATTCTCACATAAATAAACGGAACAAGCAAACTGATTTAATTAGAGCGTGACCACAGCAAAGACAGAGTGAACAAGAGCAATGGAATGCACTACGTGTTTACAGCTTGTTCTAGAGAGTCTGTGCTATGTCTGTGGAAGATAGAACGAGATGATACAGGAAAGTGGCTCCCTGTGAAGGTTGCAGATTTTAAAACTGATGTGCTTGTATTTTGGCATGACTGTGCATGTCTCGCTAAAAAGGTGGATGCCCTGTTACTCAGACATGAGAGAGAGCGAAGGGGAGGAAAGTTTATAGCTTACCGTATCACTAATTAGTCTTTGGTCATGTAGATTTATGTAAATCGTGTTTCTATCTTCTAGGCTCAGCATATGGTCTGCTTTGCGGTGGATACTCTTTGTAATCCTGCTGCTCTGTACTATGGCTGCTTCACGGTGTAATAGGAAGACAATGCACTGTCTACCTGCATCAGCCCTCCAATTTACTGGCACAGATTGATTCCCATAAATGTACAAATGTCTACATTGACTTCAGTTCATTTCTTGACCTGACCTTAACTGGTTTGAGAAAACAACTGACTTATTTAACTACACTTTTAATGTGAGGTGTGTTTTTAATGTCAGTGCTACTTATTTAAATGACTTGTGTGCTGTTGATTACCGGATCAATTTCAAAACAAACCAACAGACAGTGGACTGTGTCCCCACTAGGTTCAGTGCAGATATAATCTAAATGGACTTTGTAATAAAACCCACTTTCATAACCTTTATTGACCGACTCTGTATGGTGTTTCTTTCAGTTGTTTACTGACAATGCACTTAGTAGATGAGTCGCTTTGATCAAACAGGGTAAGGGAACTACTTTTTATATTGAAAAAATACGTTGGCATTTACATTTTAAATATCTGTTTTAGATTATAAAAAGTAATGCTAAATGTATACAATGTCCAATAGTAATAATAATAATAATGTATCTTTAAGATATGTTTACTGTGTGATACTAATTTGCAAAGACTTTTGAAAAATCTTGTTAACATAAATCTTTCGTTGTTCCTATTATTTTGCTAATCCATTTAGCCAAACTTTATATTGCTCTAATCATTGGGCTAGCAAACCTTCCTTTGTTATAATAGTCTTTTAGCTATAGAGGCCAGATTAAATTGGTGTACAATTAGTCATTGTAGGTTAGGTTTATAGATTATAGGACATATAGTATAGCTGACTTCTAACACGATAAGACTTGAATAGATTTTTAAGATGCTTATTTACAGTCAAGCTGCCTCCCCCCCCCCCCCCCCTTTGCACCTGCGTACTTGCTCATGTTGTGCTCGTCACTTACCAGTGCCTATTGCCAGGTGATTGGCTATACTATTCAGTAGTGATAGGGTTAAATGGGGAGGAACGCGCCATGGGAGGCTGACGAATCCAGCAGTCACTCACTGTGAAGAACGAGGTTGCAACATCAGTAATAGGCAGTATAATAACACTGGATCATTGGGTAAATGGTGTAAGAAGAATCGTCTTCTATGGACTTAAGAAAATCTGCTGGCTGTGAGGAAATTCAGACACATTGTCTACCTTTATCTTAGAAGGTATTGCAAAGAACAGAAAGGGCTGACATGCCTTTCATTGAATAGTGCAGTCCAGTGCGCTTAAAGCCGCTGCCGCATCGCCTAGCCTAGCTAGGCTATATGAAGAATAGGCTCGTTTTTTTAAATTAGGTTTGTCTTCTATTTGTTCGATATTTACAGCACCAACGTATAGGCCACATTTACTATACTTATTACAAAACCAATGCTAAAAATGCCTAATATCGCATCGATGGGCGCAGGTGGATGGCCAACCTGACGTTTATCGTAGCCCTTTCTCTCCACGCTTCTACAGCGGTGATACGCTTTGAAGCTGGTCCCGGGTCGCGTCGCGAGCTGTGAAATAAGGGGACGCGAACCATGCTTCCCGGAGTCGGCGTGTTTGGCACCAGCTTAACAGCAAGGGTGATTATACCCTTATTGAAGAACGAAGGGTTTGCTGTTAAAGCTTTGTGGGGCCGGACTCAGGAAGAAGCAGAAGAGCTGGCCAAGGAAATGAATGTACCTTTTTACACTAATCGAATTGACGATGTTTTGCTACATCAGGATGTGGATTTGGTGTGCATCAACTTGCCCCCACCTTTGACGCGGCAGATAGCTGTCAAAACGTTAGGTGAGTATTCCTGCGTTTCCGCATGCCAGGAACGACACGTAGCTAAGGTTGACCCAACGTGCCCTGCATCACATGCACAAATATCCACCATTATTTTTGCATTAGGTTATCTTTATCACTGCAGACTTTGCAAATAGGTTTGCCAAAGCCAGCATATTTTTCCTTTAAATGTATTCAACACAAAACAATGGTGAGTGTATGTGCTTAGTTTATGGTTGAGTTAGGTGAAGGTGAAAAACATCCTATGACAATCTCAGATTCATGTGGTCTAAATAACTATGCCTAATTTACAGCATATAGAGGAGCCTATGGATTTAGCAGTGAACCTACAACATAACAGTGGGGGGAAATGGTCAGAAATAACAACCACATAGAACTGATGTTTTGCTTGCCTGGTTCTTGAGTATGACCTGAGGCTAATCAGAGGAAGAGATGGTGTCAGTCAAAACACACTTTATTTCACCCTAAAGATACATTTAGTTCACTTTTCATGTGAAGCATGATCATTTGTTTTATGTTTTTTGTTTGCGTATTATGCTGGGTTTAAGGGGTCTCCCAAGAATGTAGACTTGGGGACACGTTATAAGAGCTCATATGTGCCAAATTTGGTATCCAACTTTTGCTTTTATAAATATTTCACTTTCTATTAGCTATTTTCTCACTGACGCCTAATTGGGTAAATACTGAGTTATCAAGCAACAGCAGTAGAGATGTTTGTTTACATCGTGCCAATATTCACTCCAGTAGGCCTGGAGAAAGAGACAGACAATGATGTTGGCTCCTATTGTGATTAGTTGAAATAACTGCGTGAACGGTAGCAATGTGTTACAAAAACAGACCTGAGATGCTTTTATTTTTAATCTAGCTGTTAGGTAACTCACGGAACGTAAGTGCACTAACACACATCTGCATGTGTGAGATTCCAATTTCATTCTAATTATATTGGGGATATTTATCCTGCACAGCAGCTGTGATACTTACAGATAGTTATTGCTTTGTTTGCCCTGATTACTACCTGGCTCGGACAAGGAGGTCAAATGCTCAAGTCGAAGATTCCTTGTGGAAAATAACTTATGATGTCCTAGGAAAATGTGTTGGGTTATACTAATATTGGCTCAAGTATAAAGTTGGGCATGGAATGTAAAATCAACTTCCCCATTCAGGGTGTGGGATGATCAGTATCTCTACATGGCTAACTTGTAATTTGCCTCCTGGTTCATGCTGATAAGCTTGACGTGACTCACAAACTACTACTAGGAATGCAGATTCTGAGGCCAGTAGTAAGTGCTTTGAATCCAGAAAGTGGCTATAGGGACTGGCAGTCCCATAGACACACCTAAACAAAGCATTGCCAGTTAAGAGGATGGTTCTGCAGGTTCTGCCACCTCGATGTGACAATGAGTCGTACTACAACAAACCAGTTGATCCTGTGCGGCCGCATCTCCTCTTCGGTAGGGATTTCTGTCTCCAGTGTTTCCCCCCTCTCACAATAGCATTCCTAAGGCATCCAGAGTCACAGACTTAATCATGGAATTCTTCCACCCTTCCACTAACAGAACCTACAGTGGCATTTCTTGTTTGGCTGCTTGTGAAAGTGCCTCCACTAGCTAGAGAGGATTTGAAGCTTCTTGGCACTTGCCAGATTTAGTGGAATAAATTAGGATTTTCAATGCAGCCTGGGTCACAGGAATGTGTACGGGATATTGTGTGGGGTTTGAGATACCGTAGCTGGGAACGCCGGGAGCGAATAGTCTGAAGGAAACCGAAGAGGTTTACATATCTTTAACTACCTGTGGAGCCAAAATCTTTGCAAATTAAAGGCAGCGTGATGGACATAGAAAATCTATAATTAATGAAATATTAATCAACCATATATATATATATATATATATATAGTGAACTTAGATCTGTTGACTGACCCAGCTAACATTTTCACACAAATTATTTGTCGTGTCTAAATAGTCCCAATGTCTTTAACCTAACAGAGAACAGTCCACGGTATTTGACCCTTATTGTGGGACATCCAGGTGTATCCTCATAAGTAGACAAACAAGAAGAGGAAGTTCCCTCAGACTGTGGCAATGTACATGTGGCCTCTCCACTGTCCGCTATCTCTGACACAACTGACCTTTGCATCTCCCTCCTCCCTCCACCGTCTGGCATCACTGGCAGAGGCTATCGGATGACAGGTCAACAAACACCACAGACAGAGCCTCCCGCCTCATCGCTGACTGGACCTGGCCG
>JAVQIZ010000653.1:0-15969 GCA_036023535.2 Galaxias brevipinnis
ACACTCCCCCACCCAAACACACCCCCCCCCCCACCCCCCCCCACAGCATGCTTGGCCCCCTTCGTTCCTCCTAGGCCCCCCCCCCCCCCACACACACACACACACACACTCGCCTTCCCCCTCGCCACAGGGGATCCCTCCCTGCCTTTTCTCCATTAGGAATGAGGGGGATTGGAGAAGGCCGCATCCCCCCCTCTTCTTATCACAGACTCTATATTTGATCCCTAATTAGAATTTGGGGGCTGGGGTGGGGGTGCAATACTTCTTAAAATCAACCCATTAAGAACACAGCCAGTCAAGTAGGATGCCTGGTGTCTGACACCATGATGCTTTTGACAGATTGAACTCTGGGTAAACTTGGATCATTCAGACAGTGAAATCCATCAGGCGTGGTTTGGCATCATAGCATCAGAAAGCAATGTCATTTCCACTAAAAAAGCTAAATACTTATGTGCTGCGTTGGAAGGTGAACCAACTCTCAGGACCAACCTGAGCCTGTCCAGTTCACGTAAAGGTAAGCGATCGATGGTTTATCATTTTCTTTATTTACCAGATCAGTCAATTGAGAACTAGTTCTTATTTTAATGATGATCTGGACAGAAATTGGTTAACAGTAAAATCAGATTGAAATCTCATTTCAGTCATTTGCAGTTGCTAACTGAAATGAGCCAGGGCAAAAAAACTGTGTGAACTTTTGGTGTTTTGAGGATAATACTTTTGTTAGACCTAAGGATATGAGAGCTACAGGAAATTTTGTAACAAATGTGCATTTTAATTTTTCTAAGTATCGACTTATAAATTAGTGAAAGTGAGTCCAGGGTCTAGCCAGAAACCAAGATATTCACCTGATATTCACCTGTTCCCACTCCAACTCATTAAGGATCACAATTTTGGCCGAGCAAGCTCAGCTAGGTACTTTTCGGCTGAAGCACATAGTTTCAGTTTTCTTGGAGTTCAGCAAAAGATGAAGATCATCAAATGCATGCTGAACATTATCAAAGTCATGAGGCAGGTCAAGCAGAACTGAGGAAATTGAGGGGCCAATCGAATATATAATTGTGTCGCCGGGAAAATAAATTCATGATCGGCCTATTCATGACTTACGCAACATTATTTATATAGATGGGGGTAAATAGCTGGACCCAAAATTGAATCCTGTGGAATTCCCATTTTAACTAAAACATTAAAAGACTTAACAAACTGAACCTGATTAGAAAGGTAATTTTAAAACCAAATAAATCCTCAGTAAGACCAACGTCTTTCAGTCTATTGGCTAAGTCTATGAAAATAGATGCACACCAGTTTTTGTTATCAAGGGCGGTTATAATGCCATTTGTTACTTTAAGCACAGCATACAAGTGTGGCAATACCTTAACATGTCAGACATGGACATATAAAATTCAACTTCCACAAGAACTTAGACAAAGTCCACACTTCTCTCTCTTCTTGCCAGCCAAGGGTTATTAGCGAAATCCCAGGGAGAAAAGCCATATGATTTATGTGTGCTTGGGATAATAAAGTACAGTATCTTTAACATGTGTAAAGTGTTCCCCAAGTGCCACCTCTGTCTTTGTGATTAATGTCGATTTAATTAAGCAGCACACTAATTAGGCCATAAATAATGACAAGGTGTGCATTTATGCAAAGATGGTAGTGCACCTTGGGGTGACGCAATCCCCAGTTTATGGTCCAATCAGATTACATCATTGGGAAATTAAATGTGCTATTTGGTCAATGTTGTTTGGCACACAAAACTGGTGTAATTGTCATCTAGATCACATTACCTGAATGTAATTCTAATGAAAAATTCTTTATCTAATATTTAATATCTTATATATCTAACAGCTATTAGAGAAGACAAAACAAATTATATTTATCAAAGAATTTGTCAGAGTGGATATCTTAAGGGCTTGAAGAAACAATTGCACTATATGCCATTTTGCTTCAATTTGGCATGAAATAAAATGGGCATTCAATGGCAATGGTAATTGATTTCACTCTGATGATTCCCCAAAGCCAGCTAAAGACATTGGCAAACCTGTCAGACAACAGTGGTACAGTTCAAATGGGACATCCACCATGTTACCATTAATCAAACTGTGTCCAGCTGTCCGACTAGAACGATGGAGGAAATATCCATTTTCACACGGTCGGTGTCATCAGCTGCACAGGCAGCACTATTCCAGCCAGTCAGCTCATCGCCTGCCAGCCTTCACACCACACTTTCCCGATCAACCGCTCGCACGCCTATTTACTGCAAATATGCTTCGCTGCCACCCCCCGTGTCAAATATCTTCGCTTACAGACTCCTGATATGCGTGTAAGAAGAGTGTTATTTACACTGATTAATGGTGGCTGGCTTCGGCTGGCATGTAAGCGGCTTGCGCCTGGACCGGAGTTTCAAATAAATCTATCAATCATAAAGCAGGATTCTAATCCCGAGCTATCAGACGGAGTTGCAACCTAAACACTTTGTCACTGCAGCCCCCATCCATAAACAAACACACAAACACACAGACACACACACACACTTAGCATCTGTAAAATGCAACACTTTGAGGGGCAACTCTCAGTGGGGTCTATAGTGCTTTGAGTAGGGTTTTGCTCCCACCCAAAAATATTTTTGGGGAGTCAGTGGAAAAGGTGATTGAAAAATGTTCATTAATAAAAATAGTTTAGAAAGATGCTTTCCCTCCCTTCACATGGTTATCAAGCAATCCTGACGTGAAAATGTTTGAAGATTTTGAGGAGTAAAAATGTGTGATCTCGCTGTACCATGATGCTATTCTCACACTTCATACAGAACAGCCAGCAATACCATTTGTCCAACAACACATTTTCTGTAAACACATACATGTGCACACATTCAATAGAGAGCATAGAAAAGGTTCAGTTATTCTTCGAGTTACTATTAGAAATTGTAGATACAGGACAAACCAATGTTTGAAACTGGCATTATATGTTGAATCAAACCACATATACTCAACTGTAAAAGAACTAAAAAAACAGAACGTTCAGAGGGAAAAAAACAATCACATTATTGAGAATGGGACTGTTGCTGTAATCTCAATGAATCTGCATGGCAACCAGTGGCATTGTCACAGGGGTAACAGAGAATGATTATGGTGGTCCCTCATTGGATGGGGTCCGGCTTTATATAGCTTTGTTATTAATAATTTGATTAAGAGCACATTTCAAAGGGCCCCACATTTCTAGCCATAACCTTGATGGCATCCTGGAATCAAAATAAGTGAATCTAATAATAATAATAATAATAGATGTGATTTATATAGCGCAGGTGCTCCAAGACGCTTTATAAGACAAAGCAAAACAAAACAAAACAAAACAGAACAGAACAAAAATAAATAAACAGAACAAATTATATATCAAAAGCAAGGGTGAAAAGGTGGGATTTGAGGGCTAATTGAAAGATGTTAGGGTGTTTGCGTTACGGATGTGGATGAGGAGCGAATTCCAAAGGGTGGGGGCAGCTGCGGAACAGGCCCTGTCGCCCCAGGTCCGGAGCCTGGTCCTGGTAGTACTTAGTAGGTTGGCGTCGGCAGACCTGAGGCGACGGGTAGGGGTGTGGGGTTGGAGGAGGTCAGATAGGTAAAGGAGGGCAAGGTTGTTGAGGGCTTTGTAGGTGAGCAGAAGTATTTTGAAGTTGATCCTGTATCCTGAATCTCCTACTCTCAAAACATTTAGTAAAAAATAAAGAACCTGTGCTTGCCCTACTGTGACAACCACAAACCATTTCAACTTGTATTTAAAATGATCTGAACCCAGAAATGTACATTTCAAAGCCAAAGCACTTCTGATAAATCTGTTAAGCACAAATCGAGGGTGAATTCAATAAAAAACTCTGGAGCTGTGATTCAATTAAATATTTAACGCTGTAAATTCAATTATGCTATAATGACTCATTTCAGGAGGTCACTAATATGTGTTTCAGTCAGATAGGAAATCCTCCACTGATAGCCAGAGTCATTTCCAATTAGTCCCCCTTTCGGATCTCGGTTTTGAATGAGACCTGCCTGTGGCTCCAAGGTGGTAATAATATAAATGCCTTTATTTATTAGAGTGAGTATAAATAGTCCAGCGTCTACAAGATAAACGGGTGCCAGTGACACAACTGGGTAGGCAGTCCCACGTGCCAGCGGGGACCATGTAATGCTAAGAGAAAAAAGATCTTGCGGGGTTGGAAAACGATGATTATCTTTAATCGCTAAGGAGCCTCTAGTGGCACCACCACATTATCCAAACATCCCGTAGTTTCATATATAAAACTAAATCTATCGCCTACAATCCCGTTGGAGGTGATGAAAAGATGTGACGGCAGCGCTGCGATAGGCCCAGAATGCCAATGGGCTCATTACCCATCCCAGCACATTGTAACTGGAAATTGCTTCTTTCAGGTTTTGTTTGCTGAGGCAATTACAATAAACTCTTTGCTTGACACGTTGTTTGCACAGATGTAGAGCATTAATATACATGAGACGCTAATCTGAATTATTGAACTGGCCGCCATAATTCCTGCGATGGATTTTTTCAGCTCCAGAGAACCAGGGGACATGGGGAGGGGATGGCCTTGGGAGCCCCTGGACAGCAGCCTCTTGGCTGGCCTTATCGCAAGAACATTCTTTAATCAAATGGATGGCCGTTGAGCTAAGCCCCACAGGTATTCTAAAACCTGGCTGGGACCGAAAAGACAACAGACCTCTAGTTGTGGTCTGGTCTACGACATAGTGCTGACTCCAAATACTGAATGGAGTGATGTTCTCTGTTGTGTTGTCAACTTCTGATTTAAACTAACCAAAGAAACTTAAAATAGGGTCACTTGTGTGACTTGGTGATGTAGATAAGTTACGGAAGAAAACGTTGGACTACAAATGAGGTGTTTTAGCCAGTTCAGGAGCAATGTTTTCTGTGAGAGAGTAGCTCCCTTTGGCGTGGACTATGGGCTTTGTAACTTTTCAGACCTTTCACAAGCACTAAAAGCTATATAATATACTAAAGAATGGGAAAACCCAAAAAGCATAATAGGGCCACTTTAAAATCAATAATTCCATTGACACAAGATTGTATTAATCTCTGGGATATTTCTCAATTAATCCAAAGTCAGTTGATTCAATATAAATCTTTATACCCTTTTTAAAGTACAGGAATCATCCTCCTTATACGTTGCATTTATTCAAAGCTATTGATATTCAAAGGCTGTTCTCTAGTCATTGACATTTATACGTAAATGTTCTACCCACATGCACATGGATTTAATCAATCCAAATTCATTCTAAATATAATTTTTTAAGGTGCTTGTTTTGGATTATGGCCTAATGAATATCTTAACACCGTATCCTGTTTATTTTCAAATGATGACCTCGGTCATGACCGTTGGATCAAGTGTCATCTACTGCCTAGGCAGTTGAACAGGAGCATCACTGACAGCCCTTGAAGCAGCAGATACTCCTTGTCCTCTCCTTCCCATCAAAGATTCCCCTCCAAAACACTGGGTAGCCCGCTTCTTCCTAAGCAGGGGGTAGCGCTGGGAATACCTACAAGAGGAATGCCGGAGTAGCACTTTTCCTGGTGTCCTTTCTGTAACATGGAGTCTTAAGATGTTCAAAAGGCAGAACAGAGGGAGGCGCTGGCTATTCTGTCGAATCAAAAAGACTCGGTCAGACTTTGATCACCTGCAGTTTTATTCAATGTAAAATTACTCCACAGGGGTCTTTGACTTTAAGACAAGCATGTGAGCGAGCGGGAAGAGCATTATCAAGTACACAAGAAGCAAAGAGCGCAATGAAAGGACCCTTTTGTCAGGTTTTTTGATTACAGAAAGGCATTGGAACAGTTAGGGGGAGAAGATTACTACAGGGTATCCACACAGCCAGAGGGGTTGAGAGAAGGAGAGAGTGAATGAGACAGACAGTTTAGCAAAGGCAAGGAAAGTTAAATAAAAGAGAAAGCAAAGGGAATGAAGATTATGGAATTGTTCTGATTTTAAGACCCCTTGAAATTATCTAAATTAATTTTATAAAGCTGTATGGTGTTGTCTCAATTTTACTTTAATAGCATTAAGTCATCAGAATCCACACTCATAATTAATACACATTCTTTACATATAAAGAATGATTTCGCTAGATATTGGCAGGTCTGGCATTTTCACATTTCCTCATTTATATCAAAAAATATATTTTCATACTGGCAATTTGTCCGATGGTTAGAGGGTTGTCAGAATTCTCTTCCACTTTGAAGCCAGCAGATATAACCAGACTAAGTAGAGAGCAGTACATTGGCTTTTGTTGTGCTCTTTGATTCAATACAACAATCTGTATTAAATAAACAATATTTCCCGCTTACGCGTTAAACCCTCCCCAACCTCCCATATGCAATAACTTGTTGCAATATTGACAAAGACTGCTCGTAGTTGTCTCGTCACAGGTTGTTAAAAACAGACTTTATTGTTTGCGTCAGCCTGTGTGTGTTTCTGTGTGAGTGTTAATGTGTGTGTTTGTTGAAGTCTGTTAACGTGTGTTTGAAAAGGGTGAGCGTATGTATATGCACTAGATTAGCATATCTCTGTTTACTGCAGAAGTTACAGTGGAGCGTCTTTTTTCTCCTTGGGGAGAGTGCAGCTTCGCATGAACCTCGGCGTAAACACAACAGTCAGTGACAACATGCAAATGAGCCGCTTCAGTATTCCTTCAGACAAGCTCCGCCTTCACGGCAAACAACAAGGAAATCTGGAACATCTCCATTACATTTGACTTCCTTCTCTCCTATGTTTCTCTCTCTTTCTCTCTCATTCTCTCTATCTTTAATCTCACCTCTTAACTTGATCTCTCTACTCTCACCTCCTTCCCCATCTCTCTTTCTGTGGTCAGTGATGCAGCCGGGCTCAGACTCTTTCGGCCCCGCGCTGCGCTGATCACTATCTCGCTATGCAGCGCTCCACTTCTCCTTGGCCCATCACTCATGGCTGAGAGATGTTCCTCCTACAATGTTGTCGGTATCCGGAGATGGTGGCAAGGTGATGAGCGTTCAACTTCATGGGTACCAGCTTTATGAAAGGCCCATCATACAACCTTAAAAAAGGTCGGAAGCGTCTAATCCGCTGCTTTGTTGTAAGTGTTTTATCAAAATATCCCCAAACTTTTGGGAGTTAGTTGAACCCCATTTGTAAATCAAATCAACAATACGAATTGGCCTGACAGCATCCACTCAGGAAGTCATGTGACTTTGGCTGAACCTCAAAGCTCTAAATGACTGTGTATATGTTTACTCCTCCCATACAGTAAAAAGAAGCAAAGTGTAGGTCTAGTAATTACTAAAAGCAGCTAATTTACAATGCCGCACCACAGTGAGGTCTGGACTTTCCCTCTATTAAGGCTGTTTTCTATGCATTACAGAAGTCATGTGTCGTCCAGTAAGCCAAAGACAAACCTTTTAGCATATCCGAAAGCTGTACAATACAGCAGTCAATAAACATTACACCATCACAGGCTAAGTAGCTGGGTTGCCCTGAAGTGATTTGGACAATGGTTTGGATTTATTAACTGCTCCAATATTTACTCTGTTGCAAGTGGCCTCATAGGGCTCATTGCATGGCTATAGATTTTCCTCCTGCTGTGT
The DNA here is from genome assembly GCA_036023535.2 of Galaxias brevipinnis. Lineage (NCBI taxonomy): Eukaryota > Metazoa > Chordata > Actinopteri > Galaxiiformes > Galaxiidae > Galaxias > Galaxias brevipinnis. Next base: position 7,633 of record JAVQIZ010000653.1, read on the forward strand.
TTACTGCTGTAACTTAATAACAGTGTTGCAAGCTATTGGGTTGAGTCTGCATGGCTTACCCTCATTTCCACAAACCTATTGGCCCCAAAGAAGGGCATCATTCGTTAGGCCTATGTGACCTATTATTTTTGGACTGATGCTGTTGTGATGCTTTTCATTGTGCCTTTCAACCTTTCTTATGAAATATTGTTGATGGAATATAAAAAAATATATAGACAGTGAGTCTGCTCCATAAATGTGCAAATTATCATGAGGCATTCAAAATAAGTAAAACATGTTTACATTACTATGAAATAGCACAGCTTACACAAAAGGCTGGGTTGTATTTCAGTACCATTACTATGAGAAACATATCTTCTAATGACTAAAGCTGGGCAGAAAGGGTCAAACCATTTTTAACTGTGGATGTCATAGCAGAAGAAAATGCAGGAACAGAGTGACACCAATATCAAAGTCTAGGAAAGATATTTTTCCCAGTTTTTCGGAATCTAGATTTCTTAGGTTGTGTTATGGTCCTTGGCTCCTTGCTATTTAGTGTGAACTCAAAGGTAAGGTCTTTGTACCTTGGCGAAATTAACGCAGTTCATCCTGATTGGTGACCGGTGCTTGGTTGCATATTTGTATAATTAACCATTGTTCTACCATAAAGAAAGGAGGCTTGACCTATCATCCAGAATAGGAGCTTTCTGAGTTACAGTACGAGACTCATAACTCCTCCGACTAGTGGCATATTTTATTTCCTCTGCTTTTAATATGTCACAGCCCAGCGGTCGTGTGTCTGTGCTGTCGGAGCATTACGACACCGGACCTCATCCAGCGCCGGGCCCCCACTGTACACGGCAGATACCTGTGGTGCCTTTCATGGTTCAGGGCCTTCTAATTTAAATGGAAAGGTGCACATATTTCACCAGAAGCCTCACAGGGAGAAGGGGGGGGGGGGGCAGGTGGGTGTTCTACAGGACGAGGGAGATAATGGACTGCACCTCCTCCAGAGCGCAGAGCGGGCAATGGGCCCTCCTCAAAGAGGCACTACAGATGGGTCGGGCCAGTCACCGGTCCTGTTTGGAGCCTTGCTGTCAAAGGTGTGATGTCTTCAGAAGTAGGTTTTCAGATTTCACTCAAATAAGGAAAAGAGGAATGACTTGATATATCAGATAAATATGCCAGCTACAAGTTATTCCCTATTGTTAGAAAACGTTTTTCTGTGGCAACTACTGTTTTTTAAAATAGTATTCTTAATTGTTACGTAATAAAATATTGGACGTGAATCTTAGTGTAATTACTGGCATCTTACCTTCTAGGTCTTGTCTGCGTAGGGTATCATCTGCTGTAAACGACTAGACATGTACAATTGTATCCCAGCTGTTCTGAGTGCCCCACCCCAGGCCTACTATAATGTTGTATCCTGATCAATACTCCCCAAGCAGAATAGATCATTTATCTACCGGCCAACCGCATCCTAGTGCCTGTTCCATTTCCACAAAACCCCCTTCTTTGAATCAGAATCCTTTTCCTGGTGGGGACCTTTGTGCCCCCCCCCCCCACACACACACACACACACACACACACTCCCTCCCATCCACACACACACACATGCATACACATTCACAAATACAAGCACTGCGGTACCGAGGCATTGAACTTTGACTCGTGACATTTGACCCTTGACCTTCTGTCTGATGGCCTATCGATTACGTCTGGCCCCGGCTGGGTAATTGTTGCCTTGTAATTATTGCCTGTGTTGTTTTTAAATTCACAAAACGGCAGCAAAAACTCCCTGCCCCCTAAATCACAAGTCTTGTCTAGTGTGAGACCCTATTTTTATATTGATAGGACAAAACAAAAAGTGTAAAAGTGTAATCTAGCAACAAACTATTGAGAAAAACAAATGCTGAGTTTCCTGTTGATTTTGGTAGTTATCGTCAAGACATGCCCGTATACACAGACAGTGTATAATAGTGTGTATTATAGTGTATTAATGGATTGCAATTAATCTGGTATCTGGGTTAGCTTGTACGATTGTGTGTGTGTGTGTGTGTGTGTTTTATAGTTAATGACAAAATTATACCATGGTGATTTAGTTCTATTAAAAACATGCCAATTATAAAATGTGAGGAAAGTTTATGAAGAAAGGTCAAAACCAACATGAAGCTTTGTCATTGTACAGCCCAGAATGAACAACAGACCTTCACACACAGAACAGGACCTGTTGCAAGGATTTGAAAAATGAAAGAGGGCTTTGATGTCAGCCATTGATATGTCCATGAAAGATCTCAAAATCGCCAGGGCAAATTGAGTTTGTTGTGTATACAAGTACCTGCCAGATTTAATATCGCATGGATGATCCAAAATGGATTTTTGATCCGAGGAAAATGAGGGGAGTTGTCTGTAACAACAAAAATAGGAAGGAAAAAAAATCCATAACCCTCACAAGCTAAAACCCTGCTCCCAGGCGCAGAATATATTATACTCTCTCTTCGCTCTCTTTTTTTTTTCTCCGACGAGTTGTTTTCATGTAAAGAAAAACCTATAGGCCTAACCTCCGCGCCCAGCTTGCCTTTGGCGATTCACACATTGCAAGTTTTCAATGCCCCTTCCTAGGGGAGGGATTCAAATCAAACTCTATAAATATTTCAGCACTTTCTCTGACTCCCCCAGACCTCATCTCAGATTCACTTGCCTCTGCTGGCGAAAAGCAGATCCTGCTAGTTACGCTTGCCACTAAGTTGTCATCACTTGAAATTCAACTTTGTACATTGCCTAATGAGAAGTAGACTCTGCTACTGTCATATATACATATTGTATACTGAAACATTTTCTAACAATATTAGCATCCCAATTTAATTTTTAAAAGACCTTATGGCTTCCAGTGCAGTAAAAAATAGAGAAGGAAATGTACTTGTATACAGCTTTGGGGAAAACTTTTATTTTAGTTAGGGATGGGTTGGAGTGTGGAGCATCCCTCTCGCAAGGTTATGGGAGAGAATCCCAAAGTGAAATGAGAAGTCGTGGGAAGTCTTTGGAGATGCTTACTGACATCTGGTCGCCATCTGAGACACCTGGAGTCAGGCCAAGGATACTCTGAGAAATGAAAATGACTTCATTATGAGGACATAATCATTGAAAGATTCGGCTCCAACTCCAACTGATTGGAAGTTCTGGGAAGCAGCTCTTTGGCACTCATAGTGCTCATTTCCAACTAATTCAAAAACAAAATACAGATAGAACCAACAGGCTACAGTCTTTAAACACTACACTACATTTACTATTGTTCTTCTTTGTGTACACTGTGTCTCACAAGGGTGGTTGCAGGCAGTTACACTGGAATGCAAAAGCTGAAAGACACAAATATGTTTCCCTTAATGTTTTAGCACTTCCTTGTGATCAAAATTTGTTTAGAGACAGTCTCTCTGTAGCATATGCCTTTAATATTTACTCATGTTTTTTTTTAAAGACATAGTCAACCTATTAATTGGAGCATCAACAAGCAGCCGTCTCTCCTGCTAACTAAAACATAAGCTTAGGTCAGAAACAATTGGAAACTTTCCAGTATTACAGTTTGAATATGGTGTAAAACTAAACATTGACAAAAAACTGAACCAAGACGGTCATCAGACCTAGTGAAATCCCTTTTCTTTCACAGCAACAGTTTTGACAACATTATTTCCATCTGCCGTCAGTAGTAAAAAGGATAGAAGTTAACAATCTATGTTAAATAATTGACAATCTATTTAAAATCACCTTGTACAAAATGTAAAATAAACAGACCAGTGCTACTAACCACATTTACCCAGCTCATTATTTGTTTGTTTGTGACCTAAATCTGATAGGGAAAGTGTAACAAATGGCTTCCATAAGGCCGGCCGACGAGTTGGGAACATAAATTCTGGGTAGGTTGTTTAGGCTATCGACAGTTGGACGGGGAGCCAGCAATGGATAGCTCACTAAGTTGTGTTTTAGTGAGCTTGTAAACAGGATTACCATTGGCAGATACCTGAGAGGAAGAGATACAAGCAGCTCTCATCCACTCCATCGGGAATAAACTCATCCAAAGCTAATGAACTGATGTTTTTTTTTTTAAGTTTACGGATTGATTGATTTGGAAAACAGCAAAGGGTGGGATTTTTTTACGTGAAAAAACACTACTTTATGTCTCTGGGAATATGAACAGCAGATATGTGATGACATCTTTCTGACATTTGTCTACATATGATTTAGAGGACCAGACAATAAAATAAACAAAAAAGTGTAGGTTTTACTGCCCTGCACATACTGAGTATATATTTAGTCATGAAAGAAGAGAAGAGTCAGATGATCTATTCCCAGTAAGATAAGACAGCAGTGCATTAACCTGCCTGGATACAACAGGACTTTTTACTGTCTGTCTAAATCCTTCCTGTACCCATTTCGGCAAAATGAGCTGTGTGGAGAAAAAATGGCCTCTGTCAGGCGGTGTGAGCAAGGGACAGACGTCTAGTGCTGCATCCATTCAGCGGTGTAATCACCTTAGAGGACACACACACACACACGGCCACGCACGCACACACCACCCTTCATACACTGTAGAGGGAGAAGCTGTGATGAAGTGCACTGTGAGCAGAGAGTAAAGAGTCACTTTCAAATGATCAACTGTACCACGTTAAACAAACCATTTTGTCTGCAATATCAATAAAGTCCCTTCTATCTATCTATCTATCTATCTATCTTACATTTGTTTATCTTTTTTCACGTCCTTTTCCATTTCCTTTTCTAACTCTCCTCTTTCGTTCTCTCCTTATCTGTCTTTCTGTCCGTTTCTCTTTCTTCTCTTTCTCTCTCTGTCTCCCACGCCCAAACCTCTCAGAACTAAAATACATTTGTCTTTCGCACCCCACACCCCCGACCCAATATTTGGTGTCGCCTATTGAGAAGAAGAGCGCCTCTAAATCACGGGGGTCGGAGGGGCAAGGATCGAAAGCAATTACCATGAAAGGACAGCGTCGGTGTGAAGAGCGTCCATGGGCCAGGAGAGGACTCTCCCCAAGCCTGTCTGACTGCATGCAATTTACCAGTCGGATCAATAGCAACGAGCAGTTAGCAGCCCCACAACTCATGTGGACTAGCTCTCAGAGCCATACTACTCTGTCCACACCGCAAGAAAATGTCACAACATGGCCCCGTGTATAGAATTGGCTCCAGAAAAATTGTTCTTGTGAAAAACGATTGACACGCTTTAACCCTCCATTTCCACCTTTTGGCAGGGAGGGAAAGTCGATTTTAATTTGAAGGGGGTATAGGATGTGTACAAGATATTGTGTTTGGATGTCTATGTGTGTGAGCGCACATGCATGCACATATGTCCTGTCTGCGTACGTCTGTGTGTGCGAGTGTGTGTGTGTTTGTGTGTGTGTAAGCATATGCATCCATGAGTGTGTGCATGGTGATGTCTGTTGACTTGCAGGCACTGACCTCAGTGGTCACAAAAGGCAGGAAGCAGACGTGGGGGCACTGTAGGGGTATAAAGGTCAGAGTTCAGGGGTTGTGTGTGTGTTGGCCCAAGGTCAAGGTGACAGCGGGACATCTCCGGAGGCGTGGGCCTTCATCTCCAACGTGGCCTTTAAGGTGATAAATACCATTAGTGATTCTGTCTGTTGTTGTGGTCTCCCTCGCTACACCCCCCCCCCCCCCCCCACACACACACACACCCTGCCTGCATCTCTCTCTCTCTCTCTCTCTCTCTCTCTCTCTCTCATTCCATCTCAACATTACTATTTTCCTTCTCTGCCTTTCTCCATTGCATCTGATCCCAATGGCCTCTTTGCCTATGTACCAAACTCCAATTCGGTTGATATGAAAAGCATAGCACTGGTATGGGTCAGGGCTGCTTTGCACAAAAAAAGCAGTATCCCTCCGTATCCCCTCTCTCCTCTTTTATTCCTTTGTCCTATTCCCTCTTTCGCAAGTTACGTTTAATCTCTTTTGGTTCCTCTCTTTTTCTCTTTTTCCTGTCGCTTATGAAGGATCTTGATACCGAGCCCCTTTTCCCCGCATCCCTCTCTCTCTCTCTCTCTCTTTCACTCCAGGCGCGGGTGAGAAACCGGACAGGCGAAGATAACTAAGGCCCCGGTATTGTTTGAACAGCATTTTTTATTAAGCTGGGCTCTCTCTTTAATATTTACATTGGAGCATCGTAGGCTTCAGAAGCGCTTTAGGCAATTACACACATGACCAAGTCGATAGCCACCGAAACAGCGAAAAAGCCTTTATCACGCCGCCAGGAGAGTATTGCCAATTCTGTGGCTCGCCCGTTGATGTAGTTTGCATTTCAATTAAAAAAAGGGCCAAATACTGGTCTTTTATTCAAAGTCAATGTCGTAAGAAGGAGCCACAGAATGCAAGAAGAATGAAGAAATGTGTTTTTTGGCCGTGCCAGTGTGAAACATTATAGGTTGACTTAAAGTTTCATAAGTGCAATAATACGTGAAAGGGGTGCAAAAGTTAGTAGAATTGTAGCTATTATTTAGACAACATCATGTATTTATGTACCAAATTTTGTAGGTGATTTTTTTTTATCAGACTTAATGGTGACCAATGCCTTTGTCAGGAATCTTAAGTATTATTTGGGCAAATGAATCAAACGTGTTAATCACCATAGACAACAACCTTATGGTCACCATGGCACCCTCTCCAACAAGACGGACTTAGACTCATCAGCTACCCAAAGGGTTGCAACAAAGGGCCCCTGTTTGATTTGTATTCTTCTTCCTCTGTAAACGGTTACCAGTAAACATGTTATTTTGTGTGAAAATGTCATTTATAGGCTGTCAACTACACATCTCAATTGTATATTCAATCAAACAATCATGCCTTATTTTATGCATTCCAAACCAGGACAACATAAACAAAGCACTTTCAAACAGACTTTGTTTCCTGGACACCTCTCTTCAGATTTAATTTAACCCTGCATCATGCTTTGGTTCCTTAAGCACAATGCGTTCACCACCCGAGCATCCTCAATCTCCATGTGGCAACTCCTCTTTGAAAAAGATGCTCCAGCTTTGATACCTCAGTGATGACCCTTGGAAATAAAGACACAAACAAATCAATGAATCTGACGTGCCACACACACACCCACACACACACGGAGGTGGGCTTTAGCCTGCGCCGAACTCCAGGACGAGGTGACAGGCTCGCCATGCTCCGTGGATCATAGGTTGCTTTGATAATTATTCCCAAACTGCCCCACCAACCCCCACCCCCCTCTCCCCTAAAACAAATGCAATTACCAAGTTAATTGTGTTCAAAGCAGAGAGTCCGGAGGCGAGGAGATGCCGGCAGCTTGAGCGCGTCCTGCTGACGGTGCAGAGGCGGGGATAATGGATGCATTGGAGGAGATGTGGGAGCAGGATGCTGGATGGGGAGGGAGGGCTGTAGGGAGAGGGTGGTGCGTGGGACATTCTCTTTTGGGGTGGGGGAGGTGGGGGAGTTGACGAGTTGTCGTGGGCTTGCGGGAGGGGACGACGGGGGAACGAGCGAGGGGTTGAAATGGAAGCGATGGCGTTGAGGGATGTGGCAGCGAGCGGCCCCCCACTTGACCTGTCATTTATCAGAGGATAAACAGAGGGTCACCTGATGCAAGGTGCGGCACTCCCAGTGGTTGGCAAACGTCATTAGTATGCTAGAGCTGTGGTGTGGCGGCGAGGTGCTAGCCACCGGCACACACACACAGAAACACCTAAACACACAAACTCACAAACACTCACACACCATCGGCTACATCACATGAGTTATTGGTCCAAGCAATGATCAATTTGAGTTGGCCTCGTGCCTTCTCTAGCCATGGTCAGAGGATAGGCTGTGTGTGTGTGTGTGCGTGTGTTTGTGTGTGTGTGTTGAAACAAGGAAGGTGGGTCAGAAAGTTTCTGACTGGAGGGTGATATTTCTCTCTTTCTCTTTTTCTTCCCCTCTTCAGGGACAGAGATAGCAGGGTTCAGAGAGGAGCAGGCGGCGGAGGGGGGTTGACAACAGATGTGCTCCCTCCTTCTGAAGCCGTCTGGTTTGATGGCGACAGCGGAGCGTAGCCATGTAGCCCGAGGTGCTAACAGTAAATATTACAATATCACAAGATGCTCCCTACAAACACCATTTCTTGCTCTCTGCCACTCAATTCCTCCTCCGTTCCCCCTGTGGTGCTGTCTGCTGATGGAACCAAAAGGCTGCCAGGGATAAAAACATAAATATATATTTATATATATATATATATATATATATATATAAGGGCCAAAAGAAATTCAAACGTCGAATTCAGAGAGTTCTTTCAAATACATGAGGGTCATTTTAAGTCATGATGGGAAGGAG
>JAVQIZ010000660.1:0-10211 GCA_036023535.2 Galaxias brevipinnis
CGAGATATACAGGGATCATCATCAGTCAGCTCTATTGTCCTCTCCTCTCTCCCAGAGCAAGACATTCAACTGTGGCTGAGAAAGAAAGAGAGAAAGAAAGAGAGAAAGAAAGGAGACATCACATTGATTTACCCCCCTTCTCTCCTCCCAGAGTGCTGATCCCCCCCCCCCACACACACACACACACACACACACCCCATCAGCAGCCCAGCATACATTAGTGAGCCTCACTAATAAAACATCCTTACAGCTCTGTCTCCCTCGCTGTCTCACCAAGTGAAATCATGGCCTCTCTACGATGAATAATCCATAGGGGTGCGTGTCAACTCTGATGGCTCTGGGCTAAAGAGTTTGGAAGTGAACGTTAACCTCAGAACGCTACACACGAGGAAGGAGGGGGGGGGGGGGGGTGGACTCTGTAGCCGATGACCTCAGCAGCAGAAATCACAGAGAGCACACAGAGCCAGCGCAGCCGCCCGCCGCCCTCGCCTACCGTATGTGTGTCATAAAGGAACAGAGGCGTCATTTATTATGGATGACTGGTCCACAGCTCTTCCCGTAAACCCTGCCTGCCTCACCAAGCACTTCCTCTGCTGCTGCTCAGCTCATCTTCGTCGCCATGAGGTAGCGCGTGTGTCTAAATGGCTTTATCAATGATTGTATTAACTATAACCATAACAATAACATCTTCGTGGAAAACACTCTCATCGTGGCTGATGACACGGCGATCATGGCCTACAGCTGTGACCAGGGAAAAGGTCTGTGTATGAGATTACAGTGAGGCTGGCTCCCAGGCTCTGACAATGGTCCATGCTTCCCCCGTTACAGGCAAAACACAAATCTGCTTAAGAATCTAAATGTAACGTTGCTAGCCAGGCTTAATGTGATCTAAAACCATGGCAACGCCACTCCCTCTGTCTCTGTCTCTCCTCATCTTTCCTTCCTCTCCCACTTCTCTCCACTTCTAGAATAGTACCCAGCATATTCCCACACAGACGGCATAAATAATCAATGAACTGCAGCAGCACAGTTGACAGTAGCTAGCATATGCTAACTGCTGGTACTTCCTGTAAATAATCGAAAGTGGAACGTTTTTGGGAGTCATGAAGGCAGTCGCACACAGCTTGCTTTCTAAACTCAAAAAGCTTGCTGTAGTGCAGTCTTATAAACACAGTCGCAAAACTTTGAAAGTGTCTCACAAACAAAAACAATTTACAACGCAGAGTGCCCACAGCACCTTTAAACTTCTCCGTAAAACTACAGTTATTAATAGCTACAGGTCGACATGGGGTTACCGACTAAAAACACCACTTTCAATTTCAGCACCTGCATTGCGGACAGCACCCAACAATCCGCACATAAACGGCACTTGAAGAGCTGCAATTTAACGGTTACCCCACACGAACACAATGATAACTGAAAACTTTACAGTAAAACATGGAACAGTGTCTCGTGTATGATAAAAAAAAAACTATGAAAGCAATGTTATGGTATAAGCTAAACATTAAATTGTAAAAAGTGACATACACACAGACTGTCGGGGTTGATTTAGGTCTAAAATGCTTACAGATCTTGTCACAAAACCAAAGATAATCAAATATGCACCTTGTTAGCGTTTCTTGGGTTAGCTGATTTGTTTTTACGATGTCGCAAAGGCACGGACTGCATTAATAAAATCGATGTTTACCCTTACGTTTGCTATATTTCACTCATGAAAATCCCTAAAAAAGCTTCATATACAGTGGGATTAAATTATATGAGCGTTAGCTATCAAACGTTGGCTAGCTAGAGCAAACAAAGCACTAGTAAAACAAAACATTATGGGTTACAACATGGCTAGCTTTAGCTGCATGCATTGCAATGAATTGATGCACAGACAGCAGAGATGATTGAATCCCTGCCTGACTGGCTTGCCTTGGGACGATATAGTTAGCTAACGGTTGGTTACATACATGCATGTTAACCGAAGCAGCAACCTACCTTCTAAAAACAAAGGATCGTCAAATATTTTGTGGTATGTTAATTGTTTCTGCAAGAACTAGCAATTGTAGCTAGGTCCGCTTTGCCATGTTAGGTGGTGCCATTGATGCTGTCAAATGTACTCTTCCGTCGGTGGAGAGAAGGTTTGCCTCAGTTTTCGTTCATCTCCAAGAGCTACTAGGCACAATAAAGCGATGCATTATGGGTAGACGGGTATACAGAACAACACTATTCTCGAGATAGTCTAAATATTGCAACTCTTTGTAGCCCCTTAAAATAACGATGTTCTATATGAACTGTAAATAAGTTGCAAAATATGCAGGGTAAAAATACTCTAATAAAAAAATTGTTGCCATGAACGTTGCCATGAGCGTGCAACACTACGTAGGCCGGAGCGTCATTGCCATAGTAACAGAATAATTCACCTGTGGTGCATTCTTTGCCATTCTTTAATACCATCTAGCGGGAAAAATGTACTTCAGTTTTGTGCTTTTTGCAATTGTATATATATATATTTATTATATATGTAAAGCTTTAAAAAGTAAATTTCGGGTGAATTTTAAATAAAAACGTTAAGTACTAATTGTATGAAATTAAAATAATTTGCAAAACAAACAGCAGATGGCAGTATTGCCATTTAACAATTCCTCTCTTGCCTTTCCATTTACAATCCACATGAGGTGCAGAGCACAATATTCTCGAATGCACTGCAGAATGTGTACTTTTTCTATATTTTTTTATTTCAATTTTTGAAATAGTGAGCGTTGACCATAGGTCCATGGATGTCCTAAATGGACACAATCATATTTGGTTGTACAAACCAAAATCACTTCACTGTATAAAATTGTTTCACTGTAAACAACAACTTTACCCATATCTATTTGTCTTGTTTTACCAACCCATAAAAAATAAGTATTTGACCTGGAAAACAATACACATTTAAATAGATTGCTACACAGTCAGTAATGTAATTACCTATCTTATACCAGTGAGTTTCTTTCTCAAGAGTCGACTGACTGTTAATAAAAGTGTAGTTTTTCTCCACAGAAATTCCACATAAACGGGCTGTAAGAACAGTTGACCATTCGTCTGGACTGAGTATTTCCCTCTCCGTCCTACATTCTGACAAAACTACACAAAATTATCTCTGGCAAAATGGAATTCCATAGGCACAGAGCTACTGTGTAAAACGATATGGATCAGAAACAACACACACAAAACGTTTTCAATTTAGTTTTCATACCTAACCTCAGGAAAAGGTTCTCAAATGAAGAGGGAAAGGGTTTCATGGAATAAATGGGATTCTTGTCTAGCCCCTGAAATGTTATTTTACGGAAGCAGCCTTTAATCTCTCCCTGGCCTTGGCATGTTTTTCAACAGGGATTAAATTCTTCTCATTTCTTTATTTTTAGTGGTTCTGGCACACATCCCAGATTCTGTTATCGAAGGCAAAGAAAAGGAAACATAGACACCTAAAGAGGAACGACAGCAACAGAAATAGAGGGATGAAAAAAAAATGACAGTGAAAGATATAAACATACCATATCTTTGAAACCTCAACCAAGCTACCAACCATTTGGAAAGACAATATAAGATATTCACTTTCAAGAGTTCAGCTTGACCCTTTCTGAGGTGAAAAATAATTCCCCACCTGAGACTCATTCCTTCCTAGTGATTTGTTTTACTTGCACACAGTTAGAGTTCTTCATATATCAAAACAAGTACTCGAGAGTCTCAATGAGAGGCGGGCGAGGCACCAAGTAAAACAAGCACACGTGCACGGCCGTCGTAAACTTTGCTATTCATGAGAAATCAGCACAAGGGTCCCAGGAGCACTAAACACCAGTGGCAAAGCCACAGTAAAGGTAGCTAGTATACTGTGCATTCAGATTGCATGGTAATCAACCTGTAGTACACTCTGTGGTATAGTCTGTGGTATACTCTGTGGTACACTCTGTAGAACACTTAGTGCACTTTGTTGAACACTTGTAGTGCACTCTGTAGTACACTCTATCAAACACTTATAGTGCACTCTATAGTGCACTCTGTTGAACACTCATAGTGCACTCTGCAGTGCACTCTGTAGTACACTGTTGAACACTTATAGTGCACTCTGTAGTGCACTCTGTAGTACACTCTGTCAAACACTTATAGTGCACTCTATAGTCCACTCTGTTGAACACTTATAGTGCACTCTGTAGTGCACTCTGTAGTACACTCTGTCGAACACTTATAGTGCACTCTGTTGAACACTTATAGTGCACTCTGTAGTGCACTCTGTAGTACACTGTTGAACACTTGTAGTGCACTCTGTGGTACACTTATAGTGCACTCTGTAGTGCACTCTGTCAAACAGTTATAGTGCACTCTGTAGTGCACTCTGTAGTACACTTTGTGGTACACTCTGTCGAACACTTATAGTGCACTCTTTAGTGCACTATGTGGTACACACTGTAATACACTCTGTTGAACACTTATAGTGCACTCTGTTGTACATTCTGTGGTACACTGTTGAACACTTATAGTGCACTCTGTAGTGCACTCTGTGGTACACTTATAGTGCACTCTATAGTGCACTCTGTAGAACACTCTGTGGTACACTTTGTGGTACACTGTTGAACACTTATAGTACACTCTGTAGTACACTCTGTGGTACACTCTGTGGTACTCTGTTGAACACATAGTGCATTCTGCAGTACACTCTGTAGAACACTCTGTGGTACACTGTTGAACACTTATAGTGCACTCTGTTGTACATTCTGTGGTACACTGTTGAACACTTATAGTACACTCTGTAGTACACTCTGTGGTACTCTGTTGAACACTTACAGTGCATTCTGCAGTACACTCTGTGGTACTCTGTTGAACACTTATAGTACATTCTGCAGTACATTCTGAAAGGGTGAAGACATTTTACACAGTTTTTTAACCAACAAAACTTGGAGAAAGCGATGGAGAATCTTACAGTATGCTTTGTAGTGAAATAAAGTATTTATGTTTACAAAATAATTTATGCCACACTGTCTTCCAACATGCACGCACACACAATACACACATGCTTGTACACACACCCGCAGGTAGCCACACACACACACACACACACACCTAAACTGGCCACTGACTGAAGGTTTCCTTTAACAAGCTAGGCTGGTAGACCAAATAATCGCCGCTAGTGATTTATTCTTACAAGGTCTCAAGATTGAAATGCTCGTTGCTATAAATAAAAGCTGTGGGAAATACTAGGGAAACACATTCTTTGAGAAACACCACTCAATTCAACCGTGTGTGAGGAAAGGTTCTGCTGATGGCATGATGGCTGTACAGACAGGAAGTGACATGGCTGGAAATGCTGCACGAGTCGTCACGGCAACGGGGCCAACTGCCAGAGAACTAATTAGAAGTGAACTATCAAGCTATTGTTACTGCAGCAGACAGTCAAGGACACGGGACAGATGAGGCAGTGTAAAAACAAATGAAATACACAAACATGGATTGATTGGTCTCATAAAATAAGATTTGATGTTGATTATATTGTAGAATAGGAGTAGTGGTAAGGAAGTAGTTGGCGAATATAGATCTTGATAAATTATTCAGTAGAACTAGAATGGATCTTCATATCACATATATGGAAAACATAGCTCAGCATCTCATAGCTTAATGGTTCAAATGACAAATTTAAATCATAAAACATGAAATAATAACAAAAAAATAATTCAAACAGTTGAGCGATCCTGTGATCTGAATGAATGAATGAATGACTGGTTTAAGTTATGAAAGCGGATCATGTTGTAGCCTATGTGCCTGTCTCTCTCTCTGCGTGCAGTGTTAACTGGTCTACTTCCCTGACCCTGCTCTGAGCTACAGCCAACGCCAACAACCTTCAGCTTCTAGGAGCTTTACAGTTATTACATTGAGGCAAGGCAAAAATGGCTTGAAAGGCAGAAAAGCTCATTTAATTTTTCAGAAGTTTGTTTTTCTTCGTGTACATACAGAAGAGAGTCATAATCACTCCACTTTCAAATAAGATGTGTCATTTATTTGTATTATTTATTTATTTTATTTATACAGGCATAACCGACTGAGGCCAGGTCTCTTTTCCAACAGTGCCCTGTTAAAACTTCAAAGTAGATCTAACAGTTTACTCAACTTCAAACCAAATAAAATAAATTATACCAACAATGTCTGTCGTTTATCACAAGTGTGTGCTACGTCTGACCATATTTCAGATATTACAACAAGAGTAAGAACTATTTAATACGTTAACACTATACTGTCAACTCGGTAGCACAGAACGCTGCATAGCATAGCACAAAACCTGTATAGCCACACACACACACACACACACACACACACACACACACACACACACACACACAAACACACACACACACACACACACAGTCAGCTCATCATGTTTGAACCAGATGTTGAGACTAAAGTAAGACGTTTGAATTCCCATCTCCCTCTTTCACGCTTCTTTCCCTCGGCCTCTGGCGAGTGTTTAATAGGACCTTCTCAGGGGTCTTTGTCGTTGCGATGTTGACTCGGACTCCTCTGGTGGAATGGAAAGTATTTTGTCTTTGTCCTTTGAGGGAATCCCTGTGTGACCGTAGCAGCATCTGGACGGCAGCAGGAGACGAGACGCTGTAGATTCCGTACGAACACGTAAAAGCTTGACGGATACGTGTGTCTTAGTAACGCGTCACTCAACCTCAAACTTTTTTTTTCTATCTCTATTTTTTTTTGTCCTTCTATTTTTGTGTTTTATATTTGACTCCTATTTGGATGAAATAGTGGCCGAGTGGGCCAACACCATGTGCATTGAAGGAAAATAAAGCCTCCAATAACCAGCGGCTGCCAAAAAACCTCACGGCCGTTTTAATACGAGCCTGTTTCGAGCTGAGTATGGACCTGGACCGCATGGAGTCCGGCTGCTACAGTGAAATACAGCACGTACAGTACAGACAGAACCCCCTGCCCAATAAAAGGCAGTCACACAGCAGAATTATGAGCTTTACATGAGAGCCGCCTGCACAGAAATGGCCTTCCATAGAGGCAATGGTGGAGTTGTACTCTTTGTATTCCTGGCCAGGAGGGAGGACTATTAGAACTAGCTGATTTTTTTTTAAATGGTCCATGAGGAGTTATGGAGGTGGTGTCGTTCAAAGGGACTCTTTAATATCACCAGAGGCAGATGGAGTTCTCTGCTTGACTCCTCTCTCTCTCTCTCTCTCTATCCATCCCTCTCTCTCTCTCTCTATCTATCTCGCTCTATCCATCCCTCTCACTCTCTCACTCACTCACTCTCTCACTCTCTCACTCTCTCACTCACACAGAGAGAGAGAGAGAGAGAGAGAGAGAACTTTAAAAGCTGTGATAAGACAAAGTCAAGCATAAAGAAAAACAGTCAAATGATACGCTCAGCAGGACAGCATCAATACAGAGAACAGACTGGGAACATAATACGGAGACCGGGATACAAAGTGCAGTTACTGCCCAAAAAAAATCTATAAATACTGCAGGAATGCCTAGGACACCAAAACAAAAATGTCAGAGGAATGGCTCATCAGTGCCTACGAAACTGCCATATCTGTGCTGATCCATAAACCTATTCAGTCAGTAACATAATATTTGGAGATTGTTGTCGTGAATTAAGCACTGAGATGGCCAGGCCCTTTTTATAGCAACATGTTGTGGGCTACGGCCTCAGAAAAGTGACAAAATACAAACTAAACAATCATAAAGTGCATGGTTACACTATGAATAGGAGAAGTGTCACTGCAAACTAATAACTGTCCTTTTCTCTCTTAGTACTGGACAAGAAGTTTTTTATTCTACAGTTATACAAGCCAAAGCAACACTTCACTTGTAAAAACTATTCTGCTGAATGCTTTTCTTGTTAGACAAAATTGCTTATATTTTTCTTTTTTCTTTTTTTACCAAAAGTTTTTCTTTCTTTCAAAAAGTGAGCAACACAAAACCCCTGTTTCTGTCTGAGATCGACACAATCGGCTCAGATCTGGCAGTTGGAAAGGAACCAAACCACAAGCAGCGGCCAACCCGCCTTCCCAGGATTCATAGCGGCCTGCCACACAGCTAGCTCCCAGATAGAGCTCAGAAGAAATCTGTTTTTCCGTCTCAATCAGGGACGGAAAGAGTAGTTTTGACTTTTGCTGTCACAACCGCTTGTGCCTGGTCTAGCCGTAATAGTGAGGGATATTCTGGTTGACGAGTGATTTTCAGCTGCTCGCTTCATGTTCGAGTTTCTCCTTTTCCGACACTGTTTGGAGAATGACCCCTCCAGTGTATATTGTAATATTGATGCAGTGCACTGTAATGCTTTCAATGGACAAAACAACACAAGAACTACAAGGATTTATTTTCTCTGGTTACATATTGAAATTAA
Source organism: Galaxias brevipinnis (assembly GCA_036023535.2). Taxonomy (NCBI): domain Eukaryota; kingdom Metazoa; phylum Chordata; class Actinopteri; order Galaxiiformes; family Galaxiidae; genus Galaxias; species Galaxias brevipinnis. Next base: position 8,387 of record JAVQIZ010000660.1, read on the forward strand.
TTCCAACATATCACATGCTTTAAATGTACTGTTTCCATATCTCTAATTTTGAGCAAATTGAATGATATATGGAATAGAACACGCAAAAGGTTTCAGGCTTTTCTTACAGTCCATTCACAGTGAGCAGCATTCCTCACCGGCACATTCTTGATCCCCTGGTGTGGCGGGCGCAGCATAGCTCGACTAAGTTCCTATTAGGAACTGTTCTGAGACCAGAGGAATCTGGAAAAAAATACCTGCCGTCCACAGGCGATCCCAAAAAGCAGCGGCTAATTGAACCCTGTGAGTGATGGCGGTCCCCCTAAAGCACAGCCCATTAAACTGCCTCAGCAGGAAACCCCAGGTGAAGAGACTCTAACGGCCTGTCAGGGAAAAGAGGAAAACAGGGCACCCTCCATGTTTATTTGTAGTTTTTTTGTAGTTGTAGTTTTGTTATTGATGGGGGTCGGGGGTCATTGTAGGAAAACTGTCCAGACGCACTGCGCCAATGACTGATCAACAATAACGTGCATAGAAAATAAAAATAATAAACAAAATAGAAGTTATCTATGTAATGTGCTTCTTGTTGAATATTGAAATTCTAAGGCAAGCAATTTTAACAGGATTAGGATTAAAAGACAGGGTCATAGACCAAGTAATAATAAACAAAATGGCGGTTGTTGATACATTTTCTACATGCATTTAGGGAGTGTGGGATCTGGAAGGCAACGGGGCCAGGCTCCAACTCTCTGGCAAACTGCATTGTGCCCATCCTTAAGATCAGGCCTCCAATTCAAACAGAGCGACAGGGGCCAAGACAAACCCAGAGCTCCAGGGCTAGGTTTTCCACTCCTGCCGTACGGCCAGGCAAAATAAAGCTGAAAAAAATAAAAATAATAAAACCTGCAGACGTTCCCACGTAGAGTTTAAGCCTAGATCAGAGAGATTGACGAAAGGACCTAATCAACGCACTGTCAAGGCTTTTCCTAAAGTTGTTCGTTCCCTCAGCAGGGGGTGGGGCAGCGGAGGGGTTCAAAGGATCGACTTGCCATGTAGGCTACCTCGCTAAGCGAACCCAGCGTTGTTATGAGAGAGATAGGGCTTTTCACACAGACCACCCAGTCTGCTTGTCTTTGGCAGAGAGACCATAGGCCTGTTGAGAGAAACTGTTAGGAGAGAGAAAAGTGTGAAAATAGAGAAAAGTCTGACAAATCACAATAACACAACGCTATCTGCAATACAATATTTCACCCACCTCCATTCTCTCAGCCAATCTCAATAAGCTGCAATTTGACCCTCTCTATTATTTACATTTCTATGCTCCTCAGGCTACTGATCGAATGAGAATCATAAAGGTGGGACGGCACCAACACACAGAACCTGGACAAATATAGAACTCCCCCCCCCACACACACACACACAAAAATAAAGTAACTATATATAGATAGATATACTGAATTCTATTTGTTCTATTTCTGTGTCTGCCAGAGGCCCTGCGGCAGTGGTGCTCCAGTGGGGCTAAGGTGGACCAGCTGCCTGGGGAGAGTAACCCTACACCGGGCAGGAGGCTCTGAGGCACCCGGCGGCACAGGAAAGACGGAGGATTAACACCACCCTCCCTCCCTCACCCCCAGCACTACCAACACCACCCTCCCTCCCTCACCCCCAGCACTACCAACACCACAACCCACCCCATCAGCCCCACCAACACCACCAGCCCCACCAACACCACCCTCCCTCCCTCACCCCCACCACAACCCACCCCACCAGCCCCTCCAACACCACCCTCCCCCCAAGCCCTACCCTCCCCACAGCCCTCCCCAGCACCACCCACCCTCAACACCCC
>JAVQIZ010000667.1:0-11726 GCA_036023535.2 Galaxias brevipinnis
TCAATGTACTCATCATATATGAAATAATCATTAAAAGTGTTAATTAGTATCTCTGTGTCCGAGTGGTCTTCCTTGCCATTCCGTTCTCAGGAAGAAGTTTGCAGAAAACTTCAACACAAGGCACGGAGACACGTCATTGCTTGATCCCCAAGTCCCTGTAAGTTAAAGTGTTTTTTAAAGAAATGGACGTGGTGACGGAGGTGGTAAGGTTTCAATCTTGGTAGCTGTAGGTAGTGAATCCTCGACTTTATTGCAGCCATGGCAGTGACTTCCACAAAAACGCCATCTATATCATAAGAGGAGTCAAGTGACTGATGCACTGCTGTTGAATGCATGGGGATAATAAAATACATATGCAGAAACATTTCCACATCTCCACAGCTACTGAAGGAATCAAGTAAACATTGACCATTGTCAAATGCAGTGTCCAACAAAGACAGAGTGACAACATATGGAGAGACGGAGAGAAACAAGCAGAGATCTAAAAGCAAACCGCAAAAAAGTATTGTACATTTTTAACTTGGTGAATCAGCATTATTCGACTTCTTCCCTGTTGTAAACCGGTATTTCCCCTGGGCATACTGGTACATGATACCTACCCAGTAGGAGTCTAGTCCGGTTTGCCTGTCTTTGTCATTTCTGAAAATATCAGGGCAAATGTCAGACAAAATGCAGTGATTCCAGCTTTCTAAACAATGTTTAAACGATAAAAAATGAAAGCGGAAAGGTGCCGCGTCTCTCAGAATGGACAACTACGCTACATAACATTACATCGATAATTTCAGAGTCAAGACCGGCTAGTAAATGGATTTTTTTTACAGTTCTTAATGTTACATAAATTACTTGTATATCTGGTTAACAGCTGTTTCTTCTGTTGTTTCGTCGTCGACCAAGAAGCTACAAATTCAGTGTAACTAACGAAAGTGTTTCATCGACAGTAACAGTAGCAAACTTTCTTCACTGCTGTTTTCCTCAGTTTGAATCAGCGTGGAGGGGCATAAAGCGTTGCGTGACATGTTAGGACATGGTAGGTAACTTGTTCGGACTTGTTAGGATTGGTTAGGAGTTATTAGGACTAGGATTTGAGTTAGCAGGCCGATCGCTGGAGGGTACGGCCACGACAACTGACTTACAAAGCTTGACTTGTGGTCCAACAAATTCAAAAACAAGGGCCAAACGTTTGGAGCGTTGGGTGTTTCGTATATACACCAACATTAGAGAATCGTTGATACTACTTGGTGGTCTCAGTACTCGGATCTGGTATTGGAAAATGAAACCATAGCAAGGTCCGATGTAAACATAATTTGATTCTCAGCGGGAAAGTCTGTCATCGATAAAATGTTGATTGCATCAACACATCAAATGGAATTAAGCATTTCAGTAGATGTGACAATTAAGTTGTATTCTATCAAATAAAATTTCATTTTATAATATTTTTTTTATATTTTTTATATATGATTTTAATAATTGTTTTCTAAATACTTTGTAATTTTATGCTGTTTTACAATCATAGATCTACTATTTTCAATCATATCCTTTATTTGTTTAAATTTAGAATTTTTGTATTCTCTGTTATGTGAAGCACATTGAGCTGCACTTGTTGTATGAAATGCGCTATACAAATAAAGATTATTATTATTATATTATTATAAACATCTGAGCTGTGGGACAGTCTCTAAAGTTAAATTGGAGGAGTTGCTCAAAACACTGAAGTGAAGAAAAGGAACATATGGAAGGACCAATCATGTTGCTGTGCAGTTTACATAGGAACATATGGAAGGACCAATCATGTTGCTGTGCAGTTTACATGAGCCTTTTATTTTGGCAATTCCGTCAGCTGTAAAAATGCATGACCTATATTACCAACCCTCAGGAGGAGAAAGACTGCACAGCATCTCATTACAGACTATTCTACGTCCAAAGAAACACACACCAAATAAAACATTTTAGATCTCAAACTCAATAAACAGAAATACAGTATATTACACTTCAGAAACTCAATTCATAAACAAATATATTACACTTGAGAAAATTAAATCGACAGAAACATTTCATCCACTGCCATTACATGTTACACTCAAATAAATTAAATGGCTTACATTCTATAGCCTAGATAATATATGAACCCAAAACATGTTTCTACACTTGTAGCTGCTTATTGATGGGAATGTCTGACTCCTAAATGCTTTGAGGCTTATCTCATACTCGAGTGCTAAACCAATCACAACGCGATGGCTTCTTGAAGGGCGGGATAAGTGGTTTGTACATGGCTGATTGGCAGCTGTGTCATCGAATGGTAAAGAACTGGCTGGAACACCACAGGAGTCGATGATTGGACTGAGGAAGAGAAGATTTTCAAATTCAATAATAATGATAAACATTTTATGGATGTCAAAGAAACAAACCCTGTAAAACTAAAACAAGGTCATACAAATTAAATTGCGTGTGTGTGTGAGAGAGTGAGTGAAATGCACAGAGATAAGGTGTGTGAGATGGCGTGTGTGAGAGAGTGAGTATGTGAGTGTGTGTGTGAGAAGAGTGTGTGTATGTGTGAAAGAGTGAGAGCGCATGTGCGAGAGAATGTGTGTGAGAGAGAGCATGTGTGAGAGAGAGCGTGTGTAAGAGAGAGAGTGTGTGTGAGAGAGAGTGTGGGTGTGAGAGAGTGTGTGTGTGAGAGAGGGCGAGAGAGTGAGTGTCTGACCGTCCATGCAGGTAGTCAAGGTGGTTAATTGGGGCGTGTCTGGGACAAAGGTCGTGAACTGCAGTTGCTCTGTTAGAAGCGGACTCATCTTGGAGGGTAGAGGAAGTGATGTCATTGGCGGAGAACAGTCGTCATCAGAGAGGAAGCGTTTCTTGTGACGAGCTCGACAATTCTGAAACCAGACCTTTAAGACACAGGGATTGGTTGATTTGTTTACCATGCAGGTCCCATCAGATCGGCTACAACACTATAGTGAGTAGAGTCAGTACCTTGACTGCAATACTACAGTGAGTACAGAGCATAGTCAGTACCTTGACTACAATACTACAGTGAGTACAGAGCATAGTCAGTACCTTGACTGCAACATCAAGTTATTTAATTTTAATTTGCAACACTGAGGTGGGTTACAATGGATCAGTTATTCGGGTCAGCTGACGCACACTCAGTAAGCTGTAAAGGAGACTGACGTAGTCTACAGTAAGTTACCGCTATTGTTGCATAACATTTCGTTGCTACAAGCAATACCGATACAGATGTAATTGCCTAGTTAACTAGCACTGGGTACAGAGTTAATCAAAGTATGTGACCATGAACTGAAGTGATTACCTGGATGACCCCGGCGATAGTGATTACCTGGATGACCTGGGCAATAGTGATTACCTGGATGACCCCGGCGATAGTGATTACCTGGATAACCCTGGCTATAGTAATTACCTGGATGACCCTGGCAATAGTGATTACCTGGATGACCCCGGCGATAGTAATTACCTGGATAACCCTGGCGATGGTGATTACCTGGATGACCCCGGCGATAGTGATTACCTGGATGACCCTGGCGATGGTGATTACCTGGATGACCCGGCGGCTGAGGCCAGTCTGCTCTGATAAGTTCTGGAGTGTCTGTGCGTCTGGGTTGTTGTCCTGGGTAAACTGGTTCTGCATCAACTAAACACACCCACCCACACGGATTGAACCGTCTCATAGTTGATACAAATTCTGCTCTAGACACACACACACACACACACACACACACACACACACACACACACACACACACACACACACGATAAACTACCTGCAGCTGCTCCGCATTGAAACTGGTGCGTGCCCTCTTGGGCAGTTTGTGTGCCGACACTTCCTTTTCTGAGGCATCCATGGTCCCTGCAAGGTCGAGGTCACATGGAGGTCAGAGGGCAAGAAGGTTCAATAATACAAATGGGTGTGGTGCTGAAACCTGCCTATCCAACCAATGATTATCATTCTGTCTAATTTGCATTTCCTTGATCTCAAAGGCTGAGTTCCATATGGTAGACTCCGCCCACTTACTATATATCAGTAATCAGGCTAACGATAGTTAACACTGCTTTTCACAGCCTCTGTTTTCCCTGGATGCATTTTATATCATCACCCACACAGTCCCAGCCCCACCCCTGTCCCAGCCCCACCCCAGCCCCACCCCTGTCCTAGCCCTGTCCCAGCCCCACCCCTGTCCCAGCCCCGTCCCTGTCCCACCCCTGTCCCAGCCCCACCCCTACCCCTGTCCCAGCCTCACCGCTATCCTGGGGGCATTTGACTTGTTTCACCAGGCAGTGCTCCTGGCAGTAGACCCGGTTGTCTAGCAGGCCAAACTCCTCCCCCGTGGACAGGGGCCTCTTACAGGAAGTGCAGCAGAAGCACGCCACATGGTAGGTGTTGCCTCGTGCGCGGCGCACCCATTCGTTGCAGCTGATGTTGCGGCTGCAGCGGGAACAGCGTGTGCCGTACTTCCTGGAGAGGAACAAGCTGATGATGTTCTGCACCGGTGCCTGTTCAGTGATTGACCACTTGTATTTTCTTATTAATTTATTTTATTGAGTTTTGCAGATAATCAATAGATAATCTGCCGAAAAATCTGACTACATTTGTAAGTATAACCTCTAAATGTACACTTAACGTATATTCATAAAAAATATTTGTAATTTTCTGGAATTATCTTTTTTCAATGTTATCTCCTGCCTTCTCTGAGATGCAGTTAACATGCAAGGTTTCATTGACAGTACCTTTGTTTATATCCTTTCACTTGACAAATATAATTCAGAGAAGACTATGCATTGTCTCAGGACGAAATAAGCCTAAGCAAGACTTCTTAGAAGAAATAAAATATAGATCACAATTAGTTATTTAACTACTGGCATTCAGCAAATTGGTGTTTGTTTACCTGAAGTAGTCCATTTTGCATAAGATGTCTTTGTCTTTGAAATAGCAGCTCATGTGCCTTCCAAGAGGTGTGTGGCAAACGGTGCATGAGAGGCAGCGCACGTGCCAACACAAGTTATTCACCTGGAGAGAAGGCAAATTCAGAACTTGTCAGATCACAATCTCCAGACTTACTCCAGAACTGTTCACTTTGAACAGGCAAAAACATATACTGTAGATGTGTCAACAAAATGTTAGGCTTTGGAATATAACAGATATTGTAAAATCTATCTTCACAAACTAAATACTGCTTACTTTGAGCAAGTATTTTTCTGTAATCTTCTTTCCACAATTGGTGCAGAAAGGCGGCTCGGAGAGGAAGGCCTGGGCCATGGGCTGAAGAGGGGAAGAGAGGGTGGAAAGGCAAAGAGGATCATCGGGGAGGATGGAGAGGAGCAATTGTCTTGTAGGTTATCCAAAGAGGGCGAGTATGATAAATAAGTATTCATGTATAACGCTGGTTGACATAGAATTTTTTAGTTTTTTTTGTTTTAAAGCAAGAGTGTTCTTTTGTCATTGAATTTTTTGGTAAAACTTTTAAAATGTCAAGTTTTTTGGGCTAGCATGCAGCGCACAAATAAATGTTGAGCTCACGTCTATGTGTAAATCCAACGTTCGCCTACGAATAACTGCAATGAAGGCGAGTTTGTATAAAAACAAAGAAAACTAAGTTATAACCCCACCTCATAGTAATTTGTGTCGTTATCAATGTCATATGAAAGAGATGGTGATTCCGTCATGAGGATTTGTTCTGACATACTGAGTAGTCAACGAACAGTTTTGTCTAAAATTGAAAACTATAGTAGACTACGTCTACACGCAGAACTAAATTAAGGCCTATTACAAAAATCTGATGTAATAGGAATAGATTTCGGATAGCTGTAGAATTATACAACTATTTAATAAAGTTAAGTTGAATGTTTACAGAAGCCAAAAGCTGTGGCCAGCAGCACGGTATAAGAAAGCCAACGTTAGGGCGTGCGGCGCGCCAGCTGTAGGTGGTTGTCTTTGATTGTCGCGCGTGCCACACAGCAGGTAATATGTTGTTACAGTGTGTAGGTCAAACCCGTTATCACGTCTTATTTTGTGATTTAACACTCACACCTTCTGATTTGTTGTTATTTACTAAACGTTTATAAATAAAATAAAAAATTCTAAAAAGTGGCAGTTTTAGAGTCGTGTTACAACGGTGTAGACCGAATCTTAACGAATCCAAAACATCTTAACGAATCCAAAACATCCTATACGACCCACTTTGACAGTCATTAGCATACTTTTTTTAATGGGAAAACACATTGTCTTTACATTTTGTTTTATCATTTAGCTAAATGAAGATATAATATATATACAATATTGAAAAAAATGGGCTTATTAAGCAGCGACATTGCTGATGGGCTGGAAAAGGGTCTAGATATGATTGAAAAGAAAACAACACAAAACACGTGTTTGTACTATAAAGTCTTTTTTGTGGAAACCAGTCTCGGATTTATGGTTACACAGAAATTAAAATTATTAAAAGTTCATGTACAACATTTTACAAATTAGATTGCTCAAGCTTCTTACTATTCTTACTATAAGGTACTCGAGTTAAGCTTTCAAACGTTCCTTGATCGGCAAGGTGCATATTTTGAACACTATAGGCACCTCTGTTTCCTGCTGCGTATCTTACAAATTAGTCACCCTATGTTTCAGCGTCTTTTGCATAATTGTGCTGGTTTTCTGTGACGGCAGGTTATCATCAGTGTTGTGGAAGCAACTTTTAGCTTACAAAGCTTTCAGTTACTGTACACTGGGAGAAGTTGAGCAAAGCAAAGCTAGGAAGAAATCTAGGTTGATTAACTAAACATTCTTAGAAAATGTTATTAAAAGTTGAATGACATACTTCACTGCGTCCCAACACTGGCCTTCACAGCGGTGAGACAGACAAAAAGGGTTGTAGAGAAGCCATGATAAAATAATAAAACGACATAAAAAAATCCTTTCATGGCCCGAAATTGTTTATAGTTTCAGTATAGTTAACCACATAAAAAATTTAAAAAATAATAAACTACTTGAATCACTATGAAAAAAATTTATGAATACCAGAAAATGTAATGAAACTTTTCAACACTGCTTCTCACTACAATGTTAACTTTGATTGCATGGAGACAACTGATCTGAGATTGGCCTAAACATCTATTTCATAATGTAGGTTTGATACCTAATATATCATAGTAGGCTAATTATTTATTACTTTCTGTTATTACTTAGTGTTGGTCAGCAACAGTGTCATCTGCCTCCCTTTGACAACTGAGGTTATTGATGGCATCATATTGACTCCTATCATGTGCATAGTCACCTACTTCAACAGTCTCTGCCACCTCTGTGACAACATAGACTTTTAATTCTCTCTGTCCCTGGATTTCAACTTGACTTTCTTATATCCGCGTAATCGCATTCAGGCATGTATCATATTGTCTTGGTCTGCCTCTATAACTGGAACACAAAGTTATGGCAAATAATATCTGAAAGGCCTTGATATTATTTGGTTATGAATTGAGCAAGTAAAAAAAAAAAACGCGCACTCCCGAAGCCAGTAAATGAACATTACGTGTTTGCCAAGCAATGCACATATTTTAAACACATTTGGGACTAAATGAATGACCCTAGCGACGCCACTGGCTCACATTGTGTCTACATTATAGGCTGATTAGGTTTGACCTTATAAGTTATAAGAAAAGGTTCAACGTCCACTTATAACAACAATACACCAAATAAATTACCAGACGAGGTAAATCGTATTCGGGAACATCCGTTTAAAAACAATCGAAATGTAACGCTAACCATCTAGGCCTCAAATATTGGGAGGAAGGCCACAAAACAGCTTTAGCCAGTAAATTAATTAGCATACCTTTTTGTCCGAAGCCAACTTTTGGGATAAACCCGCATCACACACACACACACACACACACAAAATGCATCCCTATCCTTTCACATAAAAAGCAAAAAGCGTGCGCGCGACACACACATACACACACACACACACACACACACCAAGTGATTTCAAGTCGTTCCTGGCAGCATTTAGTAGCCTAATAAATAGGAATTAGGCCTAACTATAGCAATCAGTCTAAGAATAGGTAAATCATTTAGGATATTGTTCAATATATTTAGAATTTACCATTCCTTTAAGAAGATTAATCACTATAAAACGTTAACTCACTAAAGTGTAGTCGAGAAACCCATTCCTGGCCTCCGCTCTGTCTCCTGGGGAGTAGCCGACCGCCGGGTCACTCTTCCAATACATCCCACGGCCAGTACAAAACGATGCCCCGCCGATATCCAGATCAAATCGTTTCTGTTCAAAACGGTATTCCGGTTTTTAAGTCACCGGTCTCCAAAGTAAAAAAAAAAAAACCCGTTCCTCTGAGATTCCTCGTATTTAACGAGGGTGGAACTTAGTTTAAACTGCAGCACCTCCTCCCTCAGAATGCTCCAGCATTACCGGAAAGGCCTACCTACATCATTTTAAGATGATAAGGTAGGCTGTTATGATACCAGTAGACATGGCAAAGCTCACAGAAAGGCGTTGACCTTTTTTGTTCTTTAGTTTTGTTAAAGGAAAAGGCACATTACTACTTAGCCTATATCCATCCATAAATAAGCCACCACGCATCTTAGTGTTTAAATAAATACGTTGCTGTTGTACAGATTGGAGCATTATACAAACACACGACACAAAAATGACATCCAATGTTTTTCTCCCCGAGTGTGAACTCGCACCAGCTGTCAGCATTTGGGTTTTATTCAAACAAATGAGCCATTAGATTAAACCGCAGCATCTGGTAGCGCGTGGCCAGGTGTGCGATGACCTGTTGTCATCATCAGCATCACCTGGCTGAACGCAGAGCAAGATTTTTTACTACCTTATTGATTCGATCACGTTTGTGTTTGTGAGTCCATTTATAATGCGACCAAATAAAGCATAAGTAAATCTAAAGGGGATCTTTGATAAATGTAATTTCGGGATAGACCTTATAATATATCAAATAAAGAATTAGACTGACTTACGAAACATCAATATCTTATCACTATTCATTTAATATGGACCAATTTAATATGCAGATAATATTTATACAACTGTAATATTTGCTATTTTGATAATGATAGTAAAACGTCAAATCCCTTAGCCTAACATTTAGTAGCCAAAACTAGACTTTAACATTAACAAATAATGACAATACACTTAAAATGATTAAAGTCCTAATAAACCTGTAATTCTAAGGTGTTTGTAAGTTTTTGTTGATAACAAAAATATAATAGTTTAGGTATCGTTCTGGCTTCCTTCCTTTTGTAGCCTATACCACATCGGCACATCTGAAGTAAAACATTGCGTGGTCGCTGGGTGATTGACTGTTATTATTAAACTGTTCCTTCACCATCAGATGTCTTGAAACACTTTGGGACGTTTAACATAAAGAGGTTTACAAGTGTGAACTTTTATCCTTTTCCTCGTTCTATTTCATTTGTAGAAGGTGTGGATTGACGCTATCTGAGCCCTCATCTCTTCCGCCGACCCGACGGGAGAGTTTGAAAACAGCGTTGCCGTGTTCGGTGACTGAGTTACTTTACTCCAACAACCGGAACGCAGTCTGACAGACGCTTCTCAGGGGAGTCACGCGGCGAAAACCCGATGCCCCGTTTCCCACAGACCAACGGCAGTCTGTCTGCCTGCACATTGGGAAAAAAACCTAGTTATAGCCTAGGCTAAACAATTTTATTGTAAAGGCACTTTTTTAATATATTTTCTTAAACACCAACATAGACAAAAAGAGCCTACACTGTGGAATCAGGATCATGATTTATTAGTTGGACTGCAGGATACACGCCTACCTGCGGTTTCATTGATGTCCTTTCAACATTCTAAGACAATGCTTTTTTTTTGTAGTTTAATTAGTTCTTATTGTTACATTTATGTCTTATTTGTGTTTTTTTTGCACTTGGAGCAGAAAAAAATTCTAATTTGGGTTAAAGCCCTTTACAACATTGTTAAGAAATTCTCAAATAAAGTTTTGTGGTAATTATTCCAGTGCTGCTCATGACAAAACACCTTGTGTGTTATCTGAAATATATGTATTCAAATAATTTAAAGTGAAAACGATAACAAACATAATATTTGGGTGAACAATATAGGCCTACTGTATACTTCATGGAACAGCCTCAGCCATATGGGGGTTTAAGGTCTGACAACTTGATTGGTTGGTGGTGATGGATAGCGGATATGATTGGTCGGCTGGGGTGGTCCCCTCTGTGATGGAGTGAGTACAGTAGACCACCTGGCTCCAATCACAAGCCTGTCAGACAGAGAGGGGTGTGTGTGTGTGTGTGTGGAGAAAGAAAGAAAGAGTGCCCTTCCATCTACACATATATCAGAAGGTCTCTCTGGATCCTATAGCTCCTTGGCAACCAGTTACAGTACCAGGCGCCACGGAAACCAAAATCAACAGTTGGATCCTGGTTACCGTGTCACCGTCACAACCAACACAAGGTGGGCGGGGCCATGTGAAATCAGAGTAGGGGCACATCTGGGCCAGGTTAGACCACCGGCCAATGACAGATGAGTTGTATTTCCACTCCACGACAGTGCGGTCTGATTAATGAATGACATCATCGGGGTTACCTGTTGGGTTGGTAGAGGCTGGCAGGATATATGGCCTTTGACCTCCTTCAGTGGGGTGATGGTGTGGTGGGTGTTCTTTATCTCCTCCTGAATGCCTTGGGTCAGGGTCATGCCTTGGATCAGGGTCAGGGTCAGGGTCAGAATGCTAATCACCTGAATGCCTTTGGTTAGGGTTAGGAATATATACCTTGGGCCTGGGTCAGGGTCATGCCTTGGGTCAGGGTCAGGGTCATACCTTGGGTTAGTGTCAGCGTCATGCCTTGGGTTAGGGTCAGGGTCATGCCTTGGGTTAAGATCAGGGTCATGCCTTGGGTCAGACACAAACGGGTAAATAGCTGTGAATCTTCCCTGGGACATAACAATTTTGATCTTTTCTACCAGTGGTTCGATGAGGGATGTATACAGGTGCTGTGTATCACTAGTTAACTCTGACGGAGGCCACATTCTGACTGAAAGCAAACAATACTGTTTCCTCTCAGGGAGCCCTTTGACTGTGGAGGAGCTGTCTGAGCCGGGGCGTAGCTGGTCTGAGACCAGCCTTTAACAGGCTACAGTGCAGAGAGGAGCGGGGCATAGCTGGTCTGAGACCAGCCTTTAACAGGCTACAGTGCAGAGAGGAGCGGCGTAGCTGGTCTAAGACCAGCCTTTAACAGGCTAGCTGGTCTTAAGAGGATATGGTTTGAGATTGTTCTGCCTCAGCCTGTTCTCACACACAATAAACTCACTAAAATCAAAGCACCTTAAATACGTTCAAATACTATGAAATGTCACTTTGTAGGAAACAAACCTGACATTATTGAAACTAAAGTGCCATCTTTACCGTCAGCCAGCATGCTGGCACATTGATCCAATGTCATGACACATTTTTTATTGCGATGTCAACACCGAACTACAAACTCTAACCCTAACCCTAACCTCACAGCTACCAACCTTAAACCCTAACCTCACACCTACCAGCCTTAAACCCTAACCTCACACCTACCAACCTTAAACCCTAACCTCACAGCTACCAACCTTAAACCCTAACCTCACACCTACCAGCCTTAAACCCTAACCTCACACCTACCAGCCTTAAACCCTAACCTCACACCTACCAACCTTAAACCCTAACCTCACACCTTCCAGCCTTAA
>JAVQIZ010000707.1:0-15364 GCA_036023535.2 Galaxias brevipinnis
ACAATGTAAATTTAAAATGGTGGGGGGGTTGGTTTCGTAAAAACTGAAAAATTAGGCTTTTACTATACCAAGTCAAAACGCAATCAACCCCATCCCCCCCCCCCCCCCCTTTCCCCCCGCACCCAAACCCACCCCCCGGAACCCCCCCCCCCCACCCGGGGGGGGGGGGATATAAGGATCCGGGCACCATGTCTCCCTGTGTAGGGCGGACACGTTTTCCTTGTGTAGCGCGGGGCGGCCTTTGTGCTAGGACTTGGAGAGATACGGAGGGGCTTTTGTTGGGCCGCTGAGTCCCGGTGGTGCTGGCCTTTTCCGCTTGGTGCTGGGCTCCTCTGATTGCCTTGTTAATGCGTCACTCCTCTCCGCCATTGTCCTGCCATGTTGGAGGAGCGTCATAATGGACTGCCAAGGGAGACGGGGGAGCATGGAGAGAGGGAGGGAGGGAGGGAGGAGGGAGGTGAGGAAAGAGTTAAGGAGGGTGCAGGGTAAATGAGAGAGAGAGGATAATGGGAATATTGGAAGAAAAGAGGAAAGAAGAAGATGGGGCGGCAGAGAAAAAGAGAAAGCAACTGGAGAGAGAGAGAGAGAGAGAGAGAGGGGAAGGACCCTTCTAGAAGAGGAGACTGGAGAAAGGACGAGGACAAACATATTTGAGAGACGTAAACCAGGACAGTTAGGGAAGGGCCTGCGGGAGAAATGACAAAGGATATTTAATAAGTTAGTGAGGATACATGAGCGGAGAAAACAGGCGAGACAAAGACAATTTCCTCGCCGTGGAACTCACCCGCGGTGTTGAGGTCAGCGCTGCTGCTTAGACGGAGACTGAAGCCGTTGGTCTTCCTCGGTGAAGGCCGCTGGAGACGCCTCGGGTCAGGTCCAGGGGCTAGACTCATTAAACACCTCTCGTATGGAGGCATGGGACAGGGAGGGGAGACGGAAGCAAAGCAACCTGTGTCACATCATCTCCGATAAACACCTAGGCCAGGAGAACAAGTTATTTCCGAACGTGAGAAAGAAATGGAGTGTGTGCTCACAAACACTCTGTCTGTGCCTGCGTGGGCACAGGAATATGCATAGTATGTTGGGTGTCTGTAATTTGTTCGTTTGTTCAGTTTCTTCTAGGTAGATTTTTGCTTTTCAAATATCTGACTGGCCCCTAGAATGACATACAGGATCCCTTGCTTAGATTGCTAACATGCTGTAAATGTCCAGGACAATTATTCAGATAAAACAAGAACATGTTGGGGGTCTATGAATGAGGATTTAAGCAACTGTAGGCAACTTTTTTATATTAACGGAATATCAATACATTTCTTCTGATATCACATTGTATGTCTATGGGAGAATGAAAAAATTGTGGTTCATATCAGTCCTCTTGAAGTCTCAATATTTAACACTCATTTTGTCTGTCACCGGGCACGATCTCCCGCAACACTGTGACGAATTGCTTTATGACACAGGGAAGTGCATCAATGAATCAGGAAGAGATGCCCGTACTTAGAGTATAGTCATTGATTGTGCTAGTGACATGCAGTAACCACAAGTATTCTGCAGGTCTTCATTGCGACGGTTAGGGAAAATAATTACACCACCATCTCCTACAGATTAACTGCCTCTAGTAACTTTAAGTATGGGAAGCTATTTACTTATTATTTTTCATATTAGTGATCAATGTTCCACATACCAGACCCCTCTTTGAAGCATAACTTACTGCCAAGATTGGTGCAGATTCATAGTGTCCACCGCAGGCAGGCATAAAGGAAAAGATTTAGCTATTGCAGCAAAATAGTTCATAAGAGTGCTTAAGAACATTAACTCACGTTGTTTTAAAATATTAAAATAATCTATGGAATGTGAAGTTAACATGACACCGTCTTCACAGGACATTATCAGATTTGCTTAACAAAGTCACCCGCAGTGAAGTGTAATGTGTCCCTCATACAGCACAGTTTATGTGCAGTCTACTTGCATTTATGTTAAGTAGATGATATTGTGCATGCCTGTCATGGGCGGCCCATGTATCCGTGGTGTTGACGGATAAGCGTTGATGTGTCTCCCACGAATGTCAGCAAGCAGCTTCCCAAATGGGACTCTTAAGCATTGCCCACGGCATCCCTCTTCATTTCAAGTCTCCCCTCATCCGTGGCCAATAGATAGCTCCGACATATTAATCCTCGATTGCTTCTGAAGCGAATCGATAGCCTTGGACGTTGCTGCATTAGATCCTATTCCCTCCCTTGGGTACCTTAATAGTTCTCCATGCCTGGCCCCGTTACACTCGGAGCAGCTAGATCCTTTTGGTTTCTCCTACTTTGGTCCCATTAAAACAGAGTCAATTATCCAATCAAGGCACAATGAGGCTTTCCCGTTATTCCCCCAGCTGCAGTAGTTCCCGGCGTTGGGATGGGTAATTGCCTCCCAGGCAGCCATTTTGCCAGCCTGATTTTCCCCCCTCCCTATTGAACTCTGAGTGAACGTTATTGGCTCCTTCTCCCCGGGTGAATGTTGTTTCTCTATTTATTTCTCATTAGCCTGGACCTGTCAATGCTTCCTAGAGGATGGCACTAAGTCTTGCTGTCTCTACTTTGGTTACTTACATTCCCAGATATTGTATTTTATTACACGTCTCTTGTTCTTCCCATCTGTCAGTGGATTGATGGGGAGGCTTACGAAAAGGGAAACAATTTTTGTGGCCGTGTCTGATGAGAGCAGACGGATAGATGTGAGGCATTCAGTTGGTTGGTGATGATAAATGCTCAGTCGATCGGTAATGATGAACTTCCAGCGAGAGGATAATTGCTGAGCGTGGGGGGCAAAGTTGGGTTTGTTTGTGAGCATCGAGTCAGAAGACCCCCCTCCACCGGTCGGCTGGAGGGTTTTGCCTTTGTTCTTCTGCCTCCCCTTTCTCTCCTGCCTCATTATGAAGGGCCCCGTTTCCAAACAGGCGTGAAAGAGGCAGCCCTGGCTGCAGATGGGGTCCTCGTTTGTGTTGGGCTGGCGAAGTGTGCGGAGATGGGGGGTAGTGTGTGTGTTTGTGTGCGGTGCGGGGTTTGGGCGTGTAAGACGCATTCCGTTAAGAACTGTCTGAGGGATAGCATCATATCAAAGAAGTCAACTTTTGCTTATAGACAGTACATAGTATTTTAAGGATGTAAACAGCTTCGATAAGTCGTTTGGTGTCAGTACATGTTCACCTACACTAGGCCACCACTGAGTCTCTTCATTTGGGAGGATGATTGACAGGCAAGGCACGGGTGTAGAAAGTGTAACAGAGGAGGTGAAGAGAGGCCGGTGTTGCTCATCAAAACATCTCTCAGTCTATGATGAAGCCAATCGGTCACGTTGAGAGCCGGGCTACGAATTAATTATTTGGAGTAATTGACTAATTTTGACCTCTGGGCCATATTTCTACCGGTACTAAATCTGACACCAACCTGACCAACAGCGTCTCTCGTCTTTGAGTGATTAAAGAGATCATTTGGATCCTTTTTTGAGTACAATTATTAATTATGCAAATTCATTAATGGAAAAAGGTGACGTGAAGTCACAGAGTCTGTGATCTGTGTGTGTGAATGTGTGTGTGTGTGTGTGTGTGTGTGTGTGTGTGTGTGTGTGTGTGTGTGTGTGTGAATGTGTGTGTGAATGTGTGTGTTTCATTACGGTCTGCTCGCACGGTTTTGTGTGTTTTGGATGTCCTCTACCCACACCCAAAAACCAACGTGATTCTAAGCCAGACCAAACATCACCCCTGAGTCTCATTCCACACCATCACATTGCCCTACTTTACAGAGCGCAACAAGATAATACGGGTTCGCTAACCCAGGGACACACATTGTGTCGCATGCCGTCTCCCCCTTTACGTGAGTGCAGTGTGCGGCGGTGTTTCCCTGCAGACTGTGCTAGCCTGTGTGAGTGTAACCTAGCCGGCCCGCTATCATCTCGTCTCATCGGTTACACTGTGCTCCCATTCAATCAAGGGACCAGGCGCTTTGCCGGAGACGCAGATAAAATTCTCATTATCTTTAGCTCGGCGGAATTAAAGGGACCGGAGCCATCCGTGCATGCACACACACACAAACACACACACACACACACACACACACACACACACACACACTTACACACTTAGACACTTACACCACTGCCCAAGCGCACACACACACACACACTTGAAAGAAGAATAAACACAAATCACGTGCGCAGACACACAAATCACATATGCAGACACACAAATCACAGACCCACAAGCACTTGCGGCAACACACGCGCACACAGTCAAACAGCTAATTCCACAAATCAAACATGGATCCATGCAGGCACACAACAGGGGCCTGTAACATGCTCCCTAATGCTCTTATCCTGAGGACTGGGAGAGGGTTTACAGACGGGGCTCTGTTTGTTTCCATTACACTACCATCACAAGCCTTGCCTGAGCAATGTACATGCATGAGTGTGTGTGTGTGTGTGTGTATACAGTATACATCGGGTGTGTGTATTTTTGAATGTTCAGTGTAGAAGGCAATGTAAAAATAGGAGTGCACAGTTCTGTTTTCTCTACGTACAGTTTCATCATGGCTCTGTGGGGAGTAGTGTTTACACTGTACACCATCCAGATGGTACACAATGTTTGAGTGTTGATTTTGAGGATAAGTGTCTACTTATCTAGTCTGTTTGGTCCATTTCACTTCTTGTGTGATGGAATTGTATTTTCTGTAGGGTACAACTAGTTATGAGCTCTGAAACTTTGCGCATACCAGATTGATGTGAATTCAGAAGAGCTATTGACAGTGTAACTGTTTGCTGAATCTGTGTGTATGGGTGTGTGTGTGTGTGTGCGTGTGCGAGAGAGACTGTGTGTGTGTGTGAGTCTGTATATATATATATATATACATATATATATACACACACACATAC
Organism: Galaxias brevipinnis; assembly: GCA_036023535.2. NCBI lineage: Eukaryota > Metazoa > Chordata > Actinopteri > Galaxiiformes > Galaxiidae > Galaxias > Galaxias brevipinnis. The sequence continues at coordinate 4,915 of JAVQIZ010000707.1, forward strand.
ACACACTCGAGCCTCTTTGAGTGACTGGCTGAGTATATCAGTCGGATGTATGTCTGTGTGTGTAACCGTGGGAGACAGTCACCAAGGGAAATTTATCCAGCACATGGAAACCCCATTGTTTATTCATGCCTTCTAAATTGAAGTGTGCATCCCTGTATTCTCCCGACCATGCTCCCCGTGGATTCAGAGTGCCAGGGTGGAAAAAGACTAAAAGAGAAGAGAGAGAGAGAGAGAGAGAGAGAGAGAGAGCGAGAGACAGTGAGAGAGCGAAAGAAAAAGTAAGACAAAAAAAGTGTGTGAGAGAGAGAGAGAGAGAGAGAGAGAGATGTGTAGCCGATGGAGTGAAAACAAAGAACTAAAGAATGGGAGAGCCCGAACAGAAACCTGGGGAATCCGACAGCCTCCTCTCAAGGCCTAGCAGTCCGTCTGCAGGGTTGGCTGGAGAGGAGAATAACGACGCCATCCATCCATATTAAAGGCTCCTCCACAACTTTCCCTCCATGTCGAATAAGAATCTAATTTAAGCGCCCAGGCCCCGCAGCAGAGACCATCCAATCCATTGCCTTCTTCTCCTGAGCTCCCGACCTATACCTCCTATACCTCCCTACCAAATCCCCCCAGGGCGTTTGCTCGCTGCACCCCCAACGCACCCTAACTCAATAGCCCCCCCCCCACCCAGGGGTCGATGGGCTGCTCTCACCTTTGACCTCTGCCTCGCGATGGGGCCCGTTATCGACGGCGCCCGTTTATCGACGTATCGACGCCTCTCCTGTCCGTCTTCGCCCCGGCAGCAGTGCTCTGGTTGGTCGATATTTGCCGCGTGCGAAATCCCTGGCCAGGCAGTCCGTTTAGTGATTAATTGATCCATCCATCTATGTATATATTTATTTGCCTATTTGTTTATGTGTTGGTTTACTTATTGATTATGTTTGTTACGTTGTCGATGGATCTGTGTTCAATCATGTTGCCTGTGTGCACCGGACTGACCTGTGGGCACTGTCATTGGAAGTTTCCCGTCGCGAGGTCACGGGGTCACTAGTGAGTCCAGGAGGACCGATGGATGAACACACACCCTGAGAAATCAGAGGGCTGCCTGACACATCACGACTCAGACAGCGTGACAGGAGGAGTCGGCGTCGTGTCCGCTTCTCTCTGCCGGTGCAGATGTTTCACAGGGGGACGCGACGCCCAGGGCATGTCACAGGGTAGCGGGGGGGCGGGCGGGCGGGCGGGCGGGCGGGCTCTGAGCCCACGCTGTCACGGCAACGGGACGTGGCTGTGATCGTCACGGCCCCCGCCTCACAGTTCAGCCACCCGGCAGCGTTATCTACTCCGCTGCCTTAGGTATTACACGTCCCCTTCATTCAGCCCAGGCCTCATTAACTGTTCTTAATAGAATCCCCATATGATGGAATGGGGCCACGGCTATCCTAATGTCTACTTTGGAATAAGGGGATAATTACCTGCCCCTGAAATTTAGAGACCAGCATTTTAAAAAAAAAAGCAATGAGATGTAGAGCAAAAAAAAAAAAAGCAAAAAAAAAAAGTCTGAAATTAGCAGGGGCCAATTTGCTGAGTGTAGTTTTTAATTAGGTGAGTCACATCAGCCCTGCATGAGGGCCTGAGGAAGTGACACTCTGTGTGTGTGTATGTGTGTGTGTGTGTTTAGAGACAGAGAGAGAGATCGAGAACAGAGTGGTCTGACAAAGAGGACAGAGAAAAAAGAGAGGAGAGAAGGAAGTCCAGAGAAGCAGCCCCACTGCCCTGGTCCTGCCACTGGTTGGTGTGTGTGTGTGTGTGTGTGTGTGTGTGTGTGTGTATATATATATATATATGTGTGGGTGGGTGTGTGTGGGCGCGCGTGTGTCCTACCAGGTGGCTGTGGACATCTGTCCAGCTGATGAATCTGACCGCTGCTTGACCTCACAGACATCAGAAAGCGGGCGTCTCAGTTTTCCCTCGCATCAACACAGAAACTCTGTGGCCTTTCTTCTGTCGCCTCCTCCCCACCGTAAGAGTATGAGAGGACCGGCGGACACATAGGAATACCCGATTCAAATTAGAACACTTTCGGGTCACCGAGGGCTATATTGCCATGGCAACACTGTATTTATCTGGGCTTCATCTATGCTATCCTCATTCTTTCATTTCCTGTGTTCCACCCTTGCATCGAGTACACACAGCTCCATAGATGGGATGCGACATTAAACATACTCTATATGAATATTGCAAAAGCATATGCATGCATTTGTATGGCCTCATATGCACATAATATGCACATTACCCTGACACACCCGAAGGCATCTGCATAAAGAGGGGAGTTTTCCAAAGCACAAAGACACCTGTATGTAAAAATGTGCCCACACACACACACTCAGTCGTGTCCTCGTGGTAGCTCAGCGTAGCACCATAGTGGAGACATCCTCCATCACACGCATCTTCATCCTCCAAGTGCTTCTCCTCGCTAAGACCCTCATCATCTGCCCGGCCACTCGCACACCACACCACACACACGCACACACACCACACACACACACAAACACACACACCACACACACGCACACACACCACACACACACCCACCCAGACAGGTGCATAGTCCGCGTACCCTGACAGAGACTTAGCGTACTGTCTGCTGGCCGCCCTGCCTAGTGGTAGACAGGTGCCTCTGCATCATGCATATGCATTAGGCTGCGTCCCAGGCACCCGAGGCATTTGCATAGGAGATGATGGGGGCCGCTGGGCGCCGAGGTGATTTGCAATGCACAGGGAGCATATCAAGGTTGTGCCCCACTCCATCCTGCTCTCTCTCTCTCTCTCTCTCTCTCTTCCTCTCTCTCTCTCTCTCTCTCCTAACACACTCATTCACTAACCCACTCCATCACTCACGCTGGAAACCCTCTGTTTTTGGAGCTCCGTTTACGTTTGCGTCCCACTCCCTCGCCCTCTCTTTGTTGTTGCCGTCCGGCTCTCTCTCTCTCTCTCTCTCCACCGTCTCCTAACCGTGAGCTGAGTTACAGAAGGCGCACCTTGGCACCACTGACTCCCGCGCCTCCTGAGTGGGGTAAGGAGGAGGGGGCCCAATCCCTTTTTTTGGGGAGCCGGCCAGGCCCAGACGTCAGCCGCCCTGTGGGTCCCTTCGGCTTTTGAGTTTCGTTTCAAAGCGCTGCTGTGCACACCGGGGGAGCCCTGAAAGGGGCTGAGCTCCACTTGCAGGTGAAGCCGTGCGGTTGATACGGGGCTCAACGGTGCTAGAAGCTTTTCCTTCGAAACGTGTGGCCGAAGTGGGGTCAGAGAGGGGCTGGGTCTAAGGGGGTCCTGAGCAGGGATTTATCTAGAGCAGGGTGGCTAAGCAAAGAGAAAGGAGTGGATCAGTCTGGGCTCCGCGGCCTAATTCCCAGGCTCTCAAAGGGGGGCCCTCAGCTAACACACACAGAATAGCAGCTCAAGGAAGTCCACTCTCTTGGCGGAGCCCCCGGGGGGGCAGTGTGTGTGTGTGTGTGAGAGAGAGAGAAAAAGAGAGAGAGAGAGAGAGAGCTTGGTATGTGTGAAGGTCTGCGTGTGTGTGTGTATGTGTGTGTGTGTTAAAAAATGGCCATCGTAAGTGTGCCTGTCACTGTACGTTTACTATGTGCTTGGGTAAACCCGTCGATGTGGATAGGTGTCTAGAACCCTCTTTGCTCTATGTGCTTTTCAAAGATGCTTGTAACTGCTTATCAATCCAAAGTGAATGTGTGTGCATGTGTGTGTTGAGCAGATACACTTTGTAGAATCTGTAGTTTAAAGTATGTCTGTATTTCTAGTGTGTGTGTGTGTGTGTGTGTGTGTTTGCGTAGAGGAAGTGTGTGTGAGTGGGTTTGATTTCTCTTTTAGAGGTATTGATTGGGTGAGCCCAGTGGAGAGCTGTCGGGACAAGCCGAGATCACACCCGACTCTACACAATAATCACCTTCATCCACAACCCGCTGACAACACACACTACACACTCACCGTCTGTCTCTCGTATTCTAGTTCACACACACACACACACACACACACACACACACACACACACATACACACAGCCAAACCCACGTATAGAACTGCTTCTCTAAGACCTTCATGGCCATTTCTCAACTCCCTAATTCACACATTCTGGCATTCTGTCTGCTGTATATATTTACCAGCCGTATATTGTCCTCCTGTAGACATGGAGCAGACAGATAGCTCAGCTCACACACACAGTGCTGTTCCATCGCTCTAATCACTCACATGGGGGGGAATCTGAGTGCATCGGCAGAAACACTGGCCAAATTACAGAAACACGCGCACAAATAAATCTCAATTTGACTTTCCGCTGCTGAAAGAGACAAACGAGTCGGCGAGGACCGCACCCGTCAGCACAATCATAACCAGCCGGCCGCCGCCGTCACCGTGGCTCCCCATTGCCATGCCAGTGGTGGGGCGGTCAATCACACACACACATGCCCTGGCCGGGCCCGTGGTCCTGACGAGGGGTTGCCAGGGAACCATCGCCGTGGTACCAGACACAGCTACTTGGCGAGGAGCGGCTGTGAGAGGTCTTCCCGGTGGATGGGGGTTTTAACAGGGCAGTGTGTTAGACAACCGTCCGTTTTTTAGCATGCAGAGACACAGGCGTCCCCACACAGGGATGGAGATGGGCGTGGAGCGGGAAGGACTGGTGTGTTATACTGGGAACAGGAAAGAAATGGAGGGGGCATCACACCATCGGGGGGAACGTAGTGTGTGGCCTGTGATTTTGTTTATTTTTTTTATGGAGTTTGGCAAAGTTATGGATGTGGTTGCCAGGAGGGGATTTAACTAAGGTTAGCAAGGGGCGCGGTGCACTTTTCGGGGCAACAGCGGTGAAAACGGCAAGGTTAGGCCAAACGTCTGGGTCTGAACGAGCGACTTTCCCTTTAGAGGGGTGCTGGAAAAGACGACATTCCCTGTGAAACATGGCCACTGAGCATGCCCTGCCGCTTCATCTGCCTTCTCACCTAAGTGCGAGAAAAAAGACAAGCACCACTTCAGGAATCTCATTTGGTGCCTGCCCATTTCTGCTTCCATAGCTTCCCACTTGGCTGTCCATGGGATTAGATGCCTCTTATTTTCTCCTAGTCTCTCTCTCACTCCCTCTTCTCTCTCTCTCTCTCTATATATATATATATCCTCCGTTTTTTTCTTTCTGATTCCATCTCCGTCCTGTATTTCTGTCGTTCCCTCTCTTCCTTCGAGTTGTATTCTAATGCGTGCACGCCGATGTTCTGGAATTCAATCTCAGCCCTTCCCTCTGTCATAATCACAGTGTTCAGCTGAACTCTGCACTCGCGTATATTTCTCCCTCTCTCCTTCTCCTCCCTCTATGCACCCGTTCCCCACCCACCCACCGTTCTCTCCTGATCCTTCTCTCCGTCTTCCTGTCTTACTCACTCCTCCGTTTGTCACTTTTCCCTCCGAGACTCTCCCCCTCGCGTACCTCCTTATCTCCCTCTCTTGTTTATAAATCCCTCCCTCCGTATATTTTTTCTGCTAAATTTTTTTCTTCCCCTCTCCGTTCCCTTAGCGTCTCCCGAGCTAAGCAGCTTGCACTCCAAACTGTAGGCAAGAGCTACGCGGAGCCCCACACTGCCCATCTGTCACCGCAAACAGAGATGCCATGAAATGGCCTCCAACTCCGTCGACATCCCTCATTGTCTGTGATCCTCTTAGGCATTCTGCTGCCATCCGTGGCACTCCCTTCCATGTTCCTCAGGGGAGAGGGACCAAACCTCTCCAGGCACCGCGAGGCAGACCCCCCACCCCCCCCCCACCCCCCGCTTTGGGCAAGGAAGGAGAGAGACGCAGAGAGGAATCGAGAGTTGCTTTCTCTTTCCTTCAAGCTCAAACTAAGATGGCTGCCACAACAGCTTATGGGAGGGAAGGCAGCGTCTCCCGGAGTGACTCAAAGGGGGAACATGGGAAAACCCCAGGTTAAGCCGGCACTGGGGATTACGGCGAAACAGGAAGAGTGACAGTGTGTCGTCCCTGGCGACCGTTGCGCCAGGTTTTCATTTGCCGTCAGGGACTCAGCGGCAAAGCGGCCTGCCAGGCGAGTGAACGAAGCGCTCCCTCTCCAATGTAATGCATAAATCATGTTGCAATAGTTACCTCAGAGCTGTGAAAATCTCTCCCGTCCACCCCCAGCCGTCGTCTCAGATCCGACAGCTAACATTCAAAGCTTGCGGTGACTAGCGCTAAATCTCCCTGTTTGTGACATTCAGTCCTCTCTCAGCGACAGTGTGCGTGGCTCACACTCATGTTAATTTTCCCTCTCCCTGAGTGCCTCCCTGCACTACCGCTCATTTGATTATACGTTCTCTAAATTATCTTTCACGGCAGACTACTCGTTTCGTTCAAAGAAGCGCTATTTGCTTTTACTCTGCTTGAATTGCATCATCCACAGTCATTTAACATATTGATTTGAATTGGTAACAGTGTTTATATCTTTTTTTTTTTACTTTACAATTTTCTCCTACTGTGTCCCTCTTCTTTGACGCATTGTGAGGTTGCTCGGCAGGAAGTTAGCTTCGTCAACATTCTTTTTGAGGAAAACCAATTTGCATTTATTCAGTTCGAGGGACACTGTCGGGGTGCCAGTGTCGAAAATCCCCTCGACTAACAAATGAAGGGAGGGATGGACGAGGGGAAAACGTTAGCAGAAGGAAAGGCCGAGGGGAAGAGGGGAGCCGAGTCTGTGTTGTGGTCTGCTGAAAGTCATTACGGCGGACCGTTGCTAGGTCAGTCCGTAAACAAAACAGCAGATAATTGGCTATTTGAGACGCAGGTGGGATGTCGAAGTGCAGAGTTGGCGGCGTCTTTTTTTTCCCCATTTGCAAGCAGGTTGGCTGGCTCGTTCCCACCCTAATAGGGGCGAAAATGTTTGTCCATGGATAATGGATGTGAACACCTTTGCTTAGCTCGGAATAATTCCCAAACAGTTTAATAGGGTGGAGAGGCAGACGTACACAGCACAAAAAAAAAGTCAGACCGTCTCGCGTCCGAGCGGCATCAGCGGAATTACAGTGTGCCCTTATGAAGTGCCAGCGAAGGACGGGCAAACATTTCCATGGAAATATGTTGAAATATCACCCCTCGTTTTTGCAGAGATGTTTGTTCGCATTTTCGCTTAACCCGGGTGGCGGTGGCGGCGGCGGCTGCCCTTTCGCTAGAGTTTAAATGTTGGATGAAACTTGTGGGGGAGCGAGGACCCACCGTCTCCATCTGGTTTTATGTCTTCCTATCTGTATGAAGCGAGTTGCCCAGCTGTGCCTGCGCTGTAATCTAGGAGATCAATGTCCAAACCTGGTGTGCTCCACTCAACAAGCTGTCCCCAGTAACCCCACACGTCCACAGGGAAATATTGAGCAGACATTTTGAAACGGAGGGGAAGAATTTGTGGGCGTCTTAATCAAAATGTCAAGCTGACCTACAGCGCTATCACTCTCTTCCCATGCCGCCTCCCTCTCGGCCCTGTCCCCTCTCTCTCTCTCTCTCTCTCTCACACACACACACACACTTTCTTGCTCTCTTCCCTCTCCTTTCTCTCTCCCTAACTCTTTTAGTTTCCGTGTCTCTCTCTTAACTTTTATCCCTCCCACCCTCCCTCCCTCTCTTTGTATCATTGTCTTTATCTATCTCTCTATCTGTTTCTGTGTCCTCCTATCTCTGCTCTTTCACTCCGGCAGGCTCCACAGCCCGGGCTCAGATAAAACAGCTCCTCGATAACACTAAGCCCTCGATACCTGAGAAGTTGACTCAGCTTCAGCACAGATCCATAGCTCTTCGTGTAGGTCACTTTGATGATAAGGGCCCTCTGCACCAATCTTCCTCATCTAAAAGCGAGCGCAAGTGTCCAGCTCATTTATCACTTTCCAATATCAAATGTCTGTCATGACATGGAGGGCACTTCACCTGTTAAGGTGGGATCTCCATATGAATTGTGCATGACCGTCCCTTTACGCAAAGAGATTCAATGGTGCGGTGGAACGGAAGTTACTAGAAAATAGAAGGAGAGACCTAGGTCAAACCTAATGTGGGCCTGTGGCTTTTGATCTAATATGAAGAGGTCAACCCTGAAGAGATAGTTTTGAGGAGTGTATTACTGTAGCATTTCATAAATTGCCGTTTTGCACGTGTATTTTTCATCTTGAAAATGTGTTAATGCAGTCCTTTTCTTACAAATGAAAGCCTTCACTTTCAATGTCACTGCCCAAGTATATGATTCATCAAAGCGCAAAGAGTGAATATATTCTGATAGTAGCAAGCTGTCATCTATTAAGTAAATGGATAGCACCAAGGAATCCACATGATTCCTTCAGCCTGTTTTCCCCAGAGGAGAGAAAAGGGGGAGATGCTATGGGAACGTTGGCATTTCCTCTCAGCGCGGCCCGTCCCTGGGCGACCTCTCCCCCCGACGGAACACCACTGCTTTCTGATCAAACACAAAGGCCCCATGCGGCCCTAGCCTTTGTTAGCATTTTACCAAGCAAAGTTTATCAGGTGAACCAGGCAAGTTTGGGGAATTAGACCACTGCACCATCGGTGGTTACAGTTGCCAGCATTCTAACATTCTTGCAGGGAGCGAGCGCCTTGAAGCTCTGACCCCTACAGTCAGCTTTTCGCCACGGGCACCATTGATATGGTAATGCTTGTTTGCCTTTGTTTTCAGCCCGGCTGTGGGTTTCTGCCAGTGCCCAGTTATTGAGGCTCCCCTGACGATTATGTTGGAGACCAGACCAGGCCAGAGGAGTGAGAGTGTGTTTTTCAAGGTGTTTCCACTGAGAGCCAGGTGAGGAGGAAGAGGTGAGGAGGAAGAGACCACGAGAGGGTAAAGACACAGACACACAAACGAGACAAAATGGAGAACGGCTCGTCAGTCTGTGCTCCGAGTTTTGAGAAGAGACGTCATCTCTGCGCTTCTTTAAGGTGGTGTGCATTTTCCTGAGAACGAAATAGACCCCTGACATGTGTTTAAGTGATGTTTATCGTGCTAGGTTTTGAGCCTATATGCAACTGTCATGTGTGTCTGATCCAGACAACTTCTACTCTTGGCATTGTTTTTCAGCGATAAAGGGCTGTTCATTTTGGATAAGACTTCACTGGGCCATTGCCATGACTACGATGTCTCCTAGCGAGACCACTACAGATGAGCGCACAATCGACTTTGGAGAGTTACATTTAACTTGCCAAAAAAATCTCCCCATTACGTCCTCTGTAATGTTTATGCATGGGCTCTCTTTGACCACCATTCCCGGTCGCTGTGCTTTTTAGCCGGGGTGCCCCTCTGCCGCGGCGATAGAACTCTCCACAGTGGGCTGCTCAGGCCCAGTTCCAAAGCAGCGTTGCACGGGCTCCATTCCAAAACCAGCACCACTGTCGCGTCCTAAGACGCCGCTCGCTGCCGTTGCCAGCGCTGGGTCCTGGAGCCCCACAGAGTGCTCTGAAGTGGAGGAGGAGGACCGAGCTGAAGGAGTGGATGACAGCCAGAGAGCCTCCTGAATCCACGGCGCTCAGCGTCCTTCCGTGGGCCCGATGCTGCTAGCAGAGTTAAGGCTGCAGGTTCCTGGGCTGTTGGCCAGCAGCCTCACCTGCCTCACTCCAGCCTCGTCACTTTGCAGGAAAACCTCCCACCATCTCCAAGCTGCCTGTTAAGGGGGAGCGTTACAAAACCGAGTTGCAGCACTTGCACACTTCCTTCGTGTGCTGCTGGTGTAGACTGACAGCCGTCTCACACAGTTAAAAAGGATTGGAGTGCGTCGCAAATCCAACATTTTCTATCTGTAACTATTTAAGTAACATGTTTAAATATTCATTTTACCACCAAGGATCATGCTTAACACATGAGAAAACGGACAAAATCATCAATCATCATCTTTGAATTATAGAAATCACTGTGACCTGTTTAGATATTTGATACGGTATTACATAAGCATTATCTATACATTAACATTTAAATGCTTGGTCAAAAGATATTTAAGTTAGTATTTTGTTGTGTATGTATGCTTGTTTTTAAGTCCAACAGTTCAAGATGTCTTTCTCAGTTTGCATATCCAATATGGTTTGCTTTAGCTCACCGAGGATGTCCTATTGGGAGTTTTTAGATGCAGAACTTTGTAGCTAAGCATCTGCATGAATAAGGTAGGGGTAGGGAATGCACAGTTGAAGACTAACATTCATCTTATGTGAGGGGCAACATTTGCCTATGACTAAATGATGTAAGAGTCAAGGGTTGAGCAAGCAGTAACAATCTGACATAGAATAAAAGGATATAAACACAGTTATTGTATTGACAATTTATAACATATATATAGAGTAAAGGGTGATGCTACAAGAAGTAGGACTACATAATGGAATAAAAGTCACAACATCCAAAATCACAACATCCAACAAAATGGATTGTATGTCTCTA
>JAVQIZ010000715.1:0-16060 GCA_036023535.2 Galaxias brevipinnis
TTGTGTGCCTATTTTGCTGGCTCTGAAATATGTTAAGCTGATGTTAGATTTGGAAAATTTAAAAACATTTGTTAAACATGCAACAAAAACCTTTATTTTACTTGTACGCCTTGCCATACGGCTAGGACCTGTGAAATTCTGCATGTAGCTCTAATTATTATTATTAGCAGTAGTACTAGTAATTATTAGTATAAGTGATATTATTTTTATATTTTTTGTTCAACCTCAGGATATAATTTTTGTCTTAATGCAGTAATGTGTGCAGTATAGCTGGGGACAGGTATTACCTGTTGGGTTGCACATTTTCAGGAATTTCCATGATCGATAGTCGCTAATGTTAATGAACAATGATCGAAATATAGCGTATGAATTTGCTTATGATTGTTCCCTCAAAGCTTTATTTAAGCATTTGCGAAAATGTCACACTTACCTGATAATAATGTTGTTTTTATCTGTACTTCCTCTCAATAGGTAGACGCTTATAATGCTCGCAGCAACTTGAAATATATAGCCTATTCCTTTAGGGAATTTAAAAAGATCGTCATATCCCACGAATACATACAGTTGAGGCCAAAAGTTTACGTACACCTAGACTAAAGATATTCAAACTCAGTTCAAACTCTATGTAAACTTTTGAATTCTGACAGTGAAGTAAATCTGTCTCTAATTGATTATTTTAATAATAAGAAGAAGAATAATTATTATTGCTGTTGTTGTTGATGATGATATTTTTAATCGCACAGAAAAGTACCGGACAATGCTTTTTACGCTCACAGGACTTTTAATGCTCACTACCCAATGCCCGTATGGTATTTGGGATAAGGCCGTTTGCCTATTCTACTCCCTTTGCATGGAACATGTTGCAAAAGGATTTGAAACTAACAGAATTAATCTCTTTAAATGCTTTTAAATCCAAAATGAAAGAAATAGAGACAGTGTCCTACAGATGTCAATGTTTTTAATTTTATATTTTGCTTTTAATTATTCCTGGTTATGAACTCTCGTTTATTATGCGTTTAATTTGGCAAATGTTTTCCAAATTTTTACTCTCAATGATGTTTCATTTTGTGTTATTCTGTCTGTAACTATGTGTTGTTTTTGTAAGTTTGCTGCTGCCTGTCTTGGCCAGGTCTCCCTAGAAAAAGAGATTATTAATCTCAATGGGATCTTTTTCCTGGTTAAATAAAGGTTTAAAAGTAATAATAATAATATATCTGGGATCTCTATCAGTGTGTAATTTACTTTAATCAGGGCAACAAAAGAATAACATTTTGATCTCCTTGTAAAATAAGTTTACTCACAAATCACTTAATGGAAAACCAGACAGACTAATGTGTCATTCATTTTGCATATGTCAATAAATACTTTGCAGTCCATGAAGTGATGTAATGCAAGCTCTTGACTGTCAACTGCGTCCAGCCACTGACTATGGCCTCGCTAGACGAGAGCCAGACGGACCGCCATGATTAGAAACAACAAATGTGCGGCTCCAAAACACACCACAAAAAACAAGAAACATCTCGTGTAAAAATCTGAAAAAAGTACCCCTTGAGCTGTTCAGCTGCTCAGGTAAAATTCAATAATAATAATAATTCCTCAGCTACCTCAGCTGCCCTGAGCTTTGTGTTGGCCCATATATCTTATTAATAATAATAATAATAATAATAATAATAATAATAATAATAATAATACATTTTATTTATATAGTGCTTTTCTGACACCCAAAGACGCTTCACAACATCTACATAGATAACATGGCAAAATTAAACAGCTAAACAGATACAGGGAGAACGGACAGAGAGCAACAAGAGTTCTAGCTACAAGTATAAGAAAGGGACAGCATAGCAATAGAAGGATAGGATCGTATTTTAGGGTACGCAAGGGTGAAAAGAGGTTTTAATGTGGTTTTGAAAGATTGATAAGAGTTGGAATTGTGAATTAGAGGAGGGAGAGAGTTCCATAGTTTAGGTTTTGCACTAGAAAATGCACGCTCCCCAAATTGTTTTAGTTTTGCTGTGGGAATGACCAGTTGCCCATCTGAAGAGGAACGTAATGTCCGGCTAGGATGGTAGAGTTTGAGGAGTTCAGTGAGGTAGGTAGGGGCCAAGTTATGTACAGCTTTGTAGGTGAGAAGGATTTTGTCGGTGATGCACTGGCTGACACGAAGCCAGTGAATGTTAAAGAGTACGGGGGTTATTTACTCAGAAGATTTGGTTGAGATGAGGAGACGAGCAGCAGAGTTTGGACCAGTTGGAGTTTATGAAGGGAGGTTGCACTGACGCTGAAAATAGAGAATTGCAGTAATCAAGATGGGCGAAAATGAATGAGTGAATTAGATGGGCAGCTGCACTATGGGAGAGGGATGGTCGAATTTTAGCAATGTTTCTAAGATGGAAGAAGGATATTTGGACCATGTTATTGATATAAGAGTTAAACGAAAGAGTAGAGTCCAATAAGATGCCAAGATTGCGTGATAGAGAGTTGGGGGAGACTGTAGCACCATCAATGGATTGAGAGATATTTCCAACTTTAGTAAGGGTGTGTTTGGTGCCGATTATGAGGAGTTTCGTTTTATGGCTGTTCAGTTTCAGATAGTTATCCTGCATCCAGTGGTTGATTGTAGACAGGCAGTTTTTAAGCAAGTGAAGGTTTATCAAGTGAAGTTGTGCTGCTATAGACCTGTGTGTCATTGGCATAGCGATGGAAATTTAAGTTGCATGTTTTTTAGGTTGTCCTTTTGGGGAATCTGAATCTTTGCCCCACCCAACAAGATTTTTGCAGACTGATTGCTTATGGCCTTATTGGTTAATGACCGTAGCTTATATAATTATCCACTAATTGTTTTAGAGATTGTTTATCCCTAATCAAGTTCTATCATGAATGTAATGTAATTATCTAATCTATGGAAATCTGCAGTTACTGTATGTTTTGTCTTAGCTCTGAGGTGTCATTTGAGTTTTAACGTATATGAATTAATTATCAAATCCATTTTAAACAAACTACATGCACCATGTAACATTATTTTGTTGCCAATGGAGCTAATACCAATTTTGAAATATTAACTTAACATATTGCTTTTTCACAGGTCACTTCAAAAGTTAAACAAGTCAAAGAAAGTGTCAACAATCTTTCAGGTGAGCTAGTTGTTTGAACTGCCTTTAAGTCAAATCTTGTGGAACCATTTAACATTTGACACTACCCAACAAAAAAGTATGGAGTTCCTCAGACATGGAACATTTTCATGAGCACTATCTGTATGGTCTTTACATTATTTTGAGTAGCACTGGCATTGCCAATCGATTACACAAGCAGCAGTAGGCATTTTTGGGAGGGTTCTTGGAATTTGCAGCTTGCAACTTGACTTGTAATAATTCAAAAATAATAATAATTGCTTGCAATTTTACACTGTAGGAGGTGACTCATAGTTTGGTCGTCAGTGTGTAGCACCGACCTGGGTGATGCCACGTCAGCCATTTTGTGCCAAACGTGCTCACCCCACATCAATTAATATTGTAGCTATGATGCTGATTAATTTGGTCATCATTTGGATGATGCCTATATAATTAAAATGGCTTTGCACTCTAGACTATATGTGATATTTTTGTTTAAAATAAATGTTCATTTAAATAGCATTTTCACACAGTGCTTTTCCAGGGGAAGGTCATCGTTCCTTTCCAAACTGGTCCACTTTTGTGGTCTGTAGCAGTGTTGCCTATCAGGCCCACTGAGTGAACGGTTACATAAATTGTGCCAAAACAAAGGTTATATTCTTTGCCTCATGCATCATAAGGATATTATTTAGTTCTTAATTAAACAAGGTAAACAATGTGTCACGTACTTTAGTTGCCTAGTTCATTGCATAAAGGAATAATATTTCTGACATGACAATACATGGCATTGCTAGCCTACATGGTAGTAAAAATAACTAGAAAATACATTTCCTTGTGCAAATGCATTCAATGATTGGACTGACCGACTTACCGCAGCACAAGTGGACTGCGCTGCAGTTTGTTGCCAGGGGACTTTTAAAACGTGTTTTGGGCAAGCGACTCACCTACCCAGTTGTAATCATTTAGTGAGTTATTGTAAAGGAGAATTAAGGCTCCACTATACTTCAAGCGAAAGCGAAATAGTTCGCTTTCGCCGAGGGTAGCTGAACAAAAATCAGCAAAGCAACGTCGCTTTGGTTGTTCGTTCGCCTGGAACTGTGCAGCCCATTTTTCCTACCTCGTCGAACGCGGCAAAAGCTAACATCGGCGAACATCCTATGTGATTGGTCCAATATATATGTGGGTGGTAGCCTGGATGGCTATGTTTGGTTTCCGGGTACAGCATTTACTGTTCGTTTTGGTCACAGCGGCACTTATTTAGAAAAGTTTGGAATTTTAGTTTAATCTATGAATACTTTTGAGAGCAGTTTAACTGAAGAAGTAAAAAAAATGAACATTTTTAAAACTTGTAAACACACTTGTTGCGATCCGTCATGTTTGGTTCCCTCTGCTGTATTGGGATGTAAGCTACCGCGAACTCAGATCAGTAGCGAACAAGTATACCATCACAGCCTCGGCAAACAAGCGAAAGAGAACCAAGTAAAAGGAAAACTTTGCTTTCGCTTGAAGAACTATTAGTAGCCTATTGGTATTCAAAAACACACCAATTCCTGACTGATCATTAGTTTTGTGATTAAGAATCATTAGACCTTATTTATATATTTTTTTGTTTATTTATTGACACCTTCACTTTATAAAGGCTTATCAAGCCCTTAAATTGCTAAAATAAACCTATGCCAATTTTGGCTGATCATCAATCTCCAAATGAATCCAATCCGCTTTCATTGAGTGACAATAGCCAACTCTTAGAAAATCCATGCCAGGTTTTGCTTGTTGCCTTGCTATGGCAGAAGATTGTATTGGCTCTCGTTACAACAATATCAATCTCACACGTTTTTTTATTTTTTATTTTTTAATCTTCCAACTAATGGTTAATCAGTTATTTTCAATTCTCAAACGTAGGTTTAGGCTAAAGGTTTAACATTCAAACGACTTCTTGCATTATAGATGGTCAATTTTAACGTTATTTGCTGTTGCAAAGTTAAAGGGGCCCTGTAATGCAAATTTTTAGGTTCATACATTTATTTAGGAGTTCTACTAGAATAGGTTTACGCATTTTAATGTTCAATTAACTATTTATTTTTTTCTGAACTGCCTGGATCTGCAGCCCCTCTATTCACCTCTGTCTCAAACGCTCCGTTTTAGCTCCTGTCTCTTTAGCCTCCCCGCCCCCCCATGCCGACGAGCCCAGTTTGCTCTGATTGGTCAGCTGGCCAACCAGAGGGAATTTGCCTTTGCGTTTACCAAAACAGCGTTTCACGACATGGCGAAACCACCTGGCCTCCGCTCTGACTGGCTCTGGTTGAGGGCGTGCCAAACATTATTCAAATGTGTGACTTAGTGACGTAGATAAGTTACGGACGAAAACACTGGACTACAAATGAGGCGTTACAGGCAGTTCAGGAGCACTGTTTTTTGTGAGAGAGAGTAGCCCCCTTTGGCGTGGACTAAGGGGTTTGTAACTTTTCAAACCTTTTACATGCACAAAAAGCTATATAACATACTAAAGGAAAGGGAAAAACCCAA
The DNA here is from genome assembly GCA_036023535.2 of Galaxias brevipinnis. Classification (NCBI taxonomy): domain Eukaryota; kingdom Metazoa; phylum Chordata; class Actinopteri; order Galaxiiformes; family Galaxiidae; genus Galaxias; species Galaxias brevipinnis. Next base: position 5,637 of record JAVQIZ010000715.1, read on the forward strand.
AAAGCATAATATGGCCCCTTTAAGATGCCAAACCCACCTCCACACTTTGTTGCACTATGCCAGTGCTGGAGAAAGGTCTGGCACCATGGCTCATTATTTTGGAATAAGGAGAAAATACGCTGTTTCTTTAAACCGATCACAATCGTCTTGGGCGGTGCCAAACCCAGGATGCAGCGACGGTGCCCTAGCAAAATAGTTTTGGGGGGAACATGTTTTGGTGGACCATTTGCAGCACCCGGGGAGGCGAGCCCTTGCATTAAAATGTCTAAATTTCCGCAAAAGAAAATGCCACATAAAACAATAAAGTGTTATGTCGACTCTATGGTACAATTTTTATTGAAAAAAAAAAAAGACAAACACAACTTAATCATCGGTCTCCTTGAGGTGAAGCCTGTCTATAGTATAGCTATTAAAGCCATGGATGATTTAATAGCTGTATGCAGTTCTTGTAGAACGTCTATCACAGCAGCTTCTGTGACTGTGGAATGGATCGGAACATTGGTCAATGTCATGCTTTTGTTTACTTCAGTATTTTATATCACACATCTTAGACTCGTTTGCACTATGTTTTCAGATTTGTCTCTATTGCACAGTTATAACTGAGAAGTGAAAATCTGCTTTGGCAGTAATTGTCATGGGAACAGAGTAAAATAACTTTTCCACACCGCTGTAGGGGAACTGGGTCTTACTACTTTTAATAAACGCTATATCAATATCTATAGATTATTCATTAATTCATTAATTAATATTATAATCGATGAATTTGATTAAGAGTCATATCAAATAATTAAGGGAGCACCACCCAAGGACTTTAGCTTATTTCATGGCTCGATGGGAAACCAGGTCTGATCTTTGTATTAGCTTTATTTTAATTAATAATTAAAATAATATTAGTTCAATATTAACGCAAATATGAAAGTTAAACGTTTCAGTCTCAATTCTGAATAGTAAATTCTAGTTGTGTGAATGGATGAATCATATGCAAAAGGATACAGGAGTTTGAACAAACAACTATTTATTTCTAATTCTAGGCAAATATATACAGATATACACTGAATAAATGATAGTGATCTACGAATACTTGCAGATCAGGTATGAAACGTGGGTATGGATCTCTAAACAAAGCAGTATGAGGAAGCTAATTGCTATAAGCTAAGCACCGAATGCAATGTATTAAGAGAGCAGAAGTTACTCTGAGTGGTTTGCTGCCTTGCAGCGGGGAATTCAAAGTCCGTTGATGGTTCAATGAAAAAAGATTGTGTGGTCCTTATTAGCAGGTATTCCAAAGTTCTTGATGGCCTTGTGAAGCGGATCGCGTGGTTGATTAAGTTGCGCAATCATTTCTGATCTCGACAGGGATGATCTTTCCCTCCCCAAGATAGGCTAATCGCGGGTAATTCGAAAGGTTCATTGTTGAGGGTTTAATGAGAGAAGGTTGTCCTTTGAAAGGCTGACGTCCTTAGTAGCAGGTATTCCAAAGTTCTTGATGGAACGTGGCCTTCTGAAGCAGATTGCGTGGTTGATTAAGTTGCTCAATAATTTCTGATCTCGACAGGGATGATCTTTCCCCCCCCAAGATAGGTTAATCGCAAAGTTCTGTTCTGTTGAGTCTGCTTTTATCAAACTATCAAAGGGGGTGTGTTCCTTGTCACAGGTTTGGGGGCAGGCAAAGATAGGTGACCACATAGAATTTATAGAGCTTTGACTAAATCCATGTGTTTCTATTATCAAACTTGTAAATGTTCTACAAAGTTATGCAAAGTCTATATCTCCTTGTTATGAATGTTTTAGTACCAAACAGTATGTGTACTAGCTGGAAAAGAAGAGTTATCTTCTAAAACAAAACATAATAATACATTCAATAAACTCATGTAATTACAAACATAATATTATACTTCAGTTCTCATCATTGTCAATGTCCTTGTTCGATTATTGTTTAGTTACTCTGTTAAACAACCAATCCCTTAGTCCTTGGAAAATTCAGATTTGGTTGTTGGGACAGAGGTAAATTGGCTCTCTGGTAGAATCAATCTCCCTTGAAAGAGGGAAGGGGCTTCCCCCTCCTTTCCTGGCATTCCATGGGGTCCTTTGTCCAAACCCAAAAGGTGTTATCTAAAGATTTAAGACCTTGTTCTCATGCAGAAAACCCCAAAACAGGTCTTGTTATCTGATCAAGATAACTGTCCTGTCTCTTTGGTCTGGAGAGCATTTTACACCCTTCTCAAGCACCAAATGGGCATGGGGGGTTTAGACGTGTGAAGTTGATTCTCCCTACAGGCATCACAGAGCTCCAAACACAGAGGCACCTCTTAGCTATAGCGTTACTTTACCTGCAATTACCTGTAGTGTAAACAACTCAATCCTAAGGTGGAAAATGAAAGCTCATTATTCAAATACACTTGTCTATCACTTCCAGGGGACAAAAAAAACTTTCGGTACACTGTCCATACACAAATTAGGTTCCAGAGAAAACAAACTTTTCTTCCTTGAGCAAACAGTGAGCTTCTGAAAATGTTGCACCCGACACAAAATTAGAAGAGGCTGATAAATATCCTTGGATGTTTTTCACCTTGATCCCGTACCACAAACATTAACAAAATAGAGGAAAGTATTATAGTATTAATTAAAAATGTATTTATATAATTGGTATCATTCAGCAGCAATAGTACCTTGCATTCCACCTCTGGCTTGCCTCTGAAGCTAAACAGGGCAGATCCTCCTTGTGATGCCTGTGTTGGCATCACCCAGCTAGTTACACATCAGCACCCAAATTGTAAGTCCCCCCTAAAGTGCTAATGACTTCTAGAAAAGCGATATTTCAAATGCAATCTATTAATATTATTATTATGATTATAATTTTTATTATTATCCCTTTTGTTTCTAAATATTTTAAGATTAATCAATTATATCTGAAACTACAAATTTAAACATTTAATTAAAGTTGCTACAGGCAGCATTCTGTAGGAAGTGATTTTGGCGGCCACTACCATTCGCTTAGTGTAACTTTTTTCCTTGCCTGTAGCAAAGACGATGGGCATTTGTTTACAATGCTGAGTGATCACATGACGGCTTTAAGCGAGAGACAAAAGAACAACTACTATCAAACATATTTTCGTGACGCACTTGATTGGCCGTATAGCAATTCGTCACAGTTTCGTGGGAGATCATACCCGGTTGCAGACCAAATTCATATTTTAATATTGAAACTTCAAGAGGACTGATTTTTTCACTCTCCCATAGACATTACCGTGTGCAATCAAAATAAATGCATTGATAATACATTAATACCAAATAGTTACCTAAAGTTGCTTTAAATGTTTTTCAGCCTTTTATAAATCTAAGAAAAAGATTAAGAAGATATATTATAAAATGCACATTGAAATGTTGACACCTTTTATTACACTTATGACCCCATAAGAACAAGGGTTTTGTTTTTATTTGTGATGGTTGACACAGTATATTGCTCCCTATTATGACTGCAGGATCATGTGTGTAAACAAATAGATTTTATCATAGTTTGTCCCCCTCATATTTACCAAGGGTGGCAATATCTTTGGAGGACTCTTTACTCAGTAACTCAAGCAAATAAACATATTTAGTTTGTATAAAACAAGTTTGTTCAAACTCTATGGCCCTTTGGAGGAAACGGCAAAGTGATGTCAACATCCAGAAGTTACCTTATAAGATCACATGAGCCTCTCTGTTCACATGCTTGACTAAGCCAAACATTTGCCTACTTACCTATGTCTTGTTAGAGCCAGAAGCTAATGAAGTTTCTGCAAAGGTGGTTATAGTGCATGGGACAGTGGGAACCATTGCATTTGTCAGCATAGCTGTGGTTTCCTGGTTCAGTGTGAGGGCCTGCATGCTACGAGACAGGTATGTTCACCAGGCATTGCACACTAATCCATTCACCATTGTCCCTGAGTGGCCCTATAGATTTGACTTACAGTTTCTATGCTATACAATCTACAAGATGAAAAATGAAAACCGAAAATGAAAGTAGCTTGAACATTTATATGAGAGTTGATTTTTCCTGATTCTTATTTTACATTGTAGAAGCCCTGCTTTAAGGAAATTATTGTACATCCTGTGCTTACAATTGACTTCCTTTACACAACAGGAATGAGGTATCATGTCCCTCTATAAAAAGGTAAAATGTCTGATGTGCCTTTTTTTTGTAGACAAATACAATTCAAGTTTCAGAATTTGTCAGTTGACTTGTCATTGTTTGTGACTGTGCTCTCTCAGATCAGTGAAAGAGAGCGACTATAAGGAAGAGGCCATTTATCAAAACTGACAACAGGTTCTGTGTGGAAAAAAAATTCAAACAAAATGGAAGACAGGAATGAAAACACTTAACAGAATCTTTACACTTTCAAGAGAAGGGCCAGAATGAAACAGAAAGGACAGAGTGAAATTGAATCCGCAGTTTAATAAGACAGTTCAAGTAAGAAACCTTTTTTAGAGTAGACCTTTATATGCCTTTTAAAGCGGACCAGACATTGCCACTAGAATGCACTGTAACATCAAAGTATATTTTGGTTCATGAATAGCCTTAAATCTTAGAGGAGCATATATCAAAGATCTATTTCAATTTGTCTCGTGTGGGTAGCACTATACTATGGACTAAAACGTCTTGGCCGCAATTGGCCATTCGTTGCTCAACCACTGGATAGCACAAGCAAGTGAAATCACAGATATAAAATGTCTCAGAACCAATGATTCAGAATACTTTGCAAGTGTACAAAATACAAACTAGTAAAAGTGAACTTTGGAAATACCTATTTATTTTTCACTGAAGTGATGAAAAATCTATGCCAAATATTAAAGACAGCAAATTTCACAACAACAACAACACAGTAATTATAGCTAACTCAAGACAATACTATCCTAAAGAAGCAGGTCAAAAAGCCAGGGAAGAAAATATGAGATCAATGGTCACTTCAAATAGTTCCTTATTTCGATTGGGACATGCGTACAATTACGAAGTAAAAAAAAAAGAAGATCTGTGCGTGCTTGTGAACTAAGTGCATATTATTTTAAAAAGTGGCCTTAAAGAAATGAGGATTACATTTTTATTACGCGTGTTCTTAATATATAAAACAATAAAATGTTGAAAGGGCAAATTTGCAGAAGGGGAAATGTGTTTACTTGATGAAAATCCATGTTACATTTTTAAAAAACATCCTTTTCTATTGAGAGTTTTAACAATATGCAATGGAGGATTAAAATGTTTTACTAAGGGGAGAGTAGGTATTATCTTAAGTCAAACCAGCAATTAAGAGCTACATGGTTATGTCATCGTATGTTACTATGTAAAATTATCAATGAAAACTGTTGCCTTTGTTTTAAGTACTGTGAACACTGTGAATTGATTTTTTTTACAGTGTATCTAACATTTTCTAACATGTTACAATTGACCCCAACACCATGAAAATGGTAACAACATTCAAGTTGCAAATAAACAGCTGTGTTCAGTTTAAATGTCATTGTAGCCTATGCCATTATATTTTCAATTATGTGGCATAGTTCAGTGGTTAAGTCTTTTGCACCAATGGGAGCAAATACATTTTGAGCCACAACTGTGAAAGAAACTGAGAATATACCTCACCTAGAAAATGATTAGAAAAAGATAAGTGAATAACAGTTCAGATTTTGGAATTTTCCAGTTTTAATAACTGTCATAGTTATATATGTTATAGTCTGCATTCTTTTCTAGGGATACATTTAGCAGGGTGGAAGCATTGGCAATTCTATGAATTTTCAAATAGAAATGTTTTTAGTCAAATTGTTTGTGACTTACTTAATTTTGTTGTCAGCTACATTCACTTTTTAATGTTGATGAGGGGAAAATCCTTTTTTGTGTGATGCGGTTTCTGTTGCTAACTAATTATAAATGGATTTTATATTTGCATAATTATATGATGAATTATACTATTTTAATTAAACAGGATTCAATTGTTCAATATACATTAAATTGTTTTAACTATATTCTTGGGAGTTAATTGTGGTCCTTGGTAGTTTTAGGAAGATGTGTGTTGTTACAACATTTGATGACTGTTAACAAGTAGAACACAGACACAAGTTACCTACACAAATAATTATATCCAAATAGTTTAAGACTTTTGAGTAATGACTTCAAAACCAAAAATCGTTACAATTGCCCCCGGTCTCCCCCAGAAGGTTCCTGTCTGATGATCCGAAAGAAACGAAACGGAAGGCTAGAGCTACACCACAAAAGCCAAAAACGATACCACTTCCATAACAAAAGTAAGCAAGTTGGGCTCATCGTGCGAACGTTTAAAAAGGAGAAGTTAAACTAAGACAACGCAGTTAAAACTAAATATTTGCGTAGAGCCAGATGCTACATTGCTAGTGGATGTATTGACGTAGGCCTATTGCTATCGTGGTATCTGATCTTCGTTGAACAATGTTTGATTACTGTCAATGTTTAATCATCCTAAATAGAAGAAGCAGGTGGCTACTGCCTGCAGCGGCAGCAAAAATATAGTAGTTAAAAAAAGATGAAAGCGTTTTAACCATTTGCATATCACACAATTTTAATGGAGGTTTTGTCGTTATGCAAATGTTTTTACCAGCTCGACTGCTTCAGGTAGAAGTACGTCACATTTACAAAACCACCTGGTCTTAGGATAGGGATAACTAAGAGATGACAAAGACCCAACACAGACAGAAACTGAGCCCACAATATTAGACTTCACTTGAATCCTGACTGGTCTTTGTGTTACTTTGACTGTTAAACATTGTTAAACTTTTACAGTGCAGAAGAAGTGTGTTTAATTTACAGTGTGTAGAAGAAGTATGTTTAAATACGACTTTGTTCATTTAACCAATCTCAACTAAGGTGAAAAACATCACACGCCTTAGTGATCTATCAGAGCTCAATAATTTGAAAGGTTATAAACATACAAGGAGTTACATAAACAGTGAAGTGAATTTATGCATATAATTGTTATGTCTTTATTGAGATATTTAAGGTAATAAAAAACATTAATTGCATAATATCAGATTTTTGCGATATTTTGTTAATTTCAAATGTCCGTCTTGAAATATTATACATGGTATGTGGGCTTTCTGTTAATTTTAGACGCTCTAATTCTATGGATGAAGCTATAGCTGAATATTTAGACACTTACAGTGGATGTTGAAGGATAGTTCAACTTTTTGAGAAATAAGATGTGTTCCTACTTGCATACATTCAGACGAGATGACTTATATCAATTGTATAAGTATAAATCCAATAATTTCATACAATCGTAAAATGTATATTGATCACATCATCTGACTAGGGGTAAGTAGGAACATATCTTCTTTCCTAAAGTGTTGAACTATCCCTTTAATTCAGAGCTTTTGATTGACAGCTCTGAATGGCAAACTGCTGTCACATCCACCTGTTCTGCTGCTTTTTCTCTCCCTTGTCCACTTGGTTGAATACTGGCTGGCCCTCCCGATGCTTTTGGTTGGTTTGATTTTGTTTCCACCGTAGAAACATCCTCACATCACATCACCCTGCATTCACTCCTACTGATCTTCACCTATAATTTTAATAACTTTATTAGTTAAATAAATATTACAGTTTGGTCTTCATTTGTTCCATCATAGTGGCATCTGTTCAAATTATCAGTGGGCAACTTAACAGAAACAAGTGACAAACCTTGTTACATCCAGAAGAAAACAGTTGGCTAGAAATAGCATGGCTATGAGAAAATGTTCAACTTAAATGACAGGCTTATTCGCCATCACCTAAAATAAATCACCAATATAAAAAACTCTAGTATGTACAGGCTCTACTGCCAAGTAGCGTGTTAACTAGAAAGTGATGCCAACAACCAGAACAGTCACTTTATATGACCAAATGAGAGCCTGTTTGCCTGAAATACAGTGGCTACAATTGGAACAAAAACTGGGGAAATCCAGAAAGTCTGGGTGTGGCCCCTCCTAGCCAGATAGGAATAGAGGGGCTTTCCCATTTCTAAACGGACACTGACCGTGTTCGGATAGGCTTTCCAGTTGCTGGAACTTGATAATCATGTAAAACCATGATGACAGTTTGAGTTTATCTTGGGGAAACGTGGTTAAGCTGCTATCAGCATGGCGCCTTCAGTCCCCGCTCTAAAGCCTCAGCGCAGGTTAGCTCTGTAATCAATAGTTACCTAGACAACACCACTTTCTTCTTGGTAACCAAACAAATACCTTAGATAAACATAGCAAATACCTTAGGCATAGCACTGCAATAAACATTCCCAAAAAATAAAGCTTTCAAATGTACTCAGCTTATGCTTGTGAATAAATAGAAATGCAATGAAAAGTAACATTCAGTGAATTACTGGAATGCACATAACATACCAAAATGATTTAAGAGACCAATCTCTTATGAAAGATAAAAACTTAGTCATTAACAATTAAACCTATTGAAAGTTCAGTCAGGACAACTTACATGTTCAACACTTACTTGTGCTTACATGGTAATACATTTTAAGCTAGCATCACAGGTCTGCTGGTCTGTATTTATTTTCCCAGCCAAGGCCACATTCAAACAACCATTGATAAGAATCAGATAGTGAGCCATGATTCTGAAGTAGGTGGAGGCTGGGGTGAAGGTGGGTGTGCAGCAACAAGAGCAACAACAAGAAACACATTTTAAAGAAAAGGAAAAGCTTTAAATATAATGCAAAACTAAACTCCCCCTCTTCCATCGCGAAAAGTATTATCTTATTTGAGTGTCTCCTTCTAAAATAAATTAAATATCATACAAAACATAGTATCGTAGCCTGTTGCGACAAAAAAAAGGTATATCGCCAATGGTGCACAACATTTATTGTTAAGATGGCAAATATAAAATGATGACAAAGATAACAAATATTAAATGATGACAAGACAAATCTAAAATTCTACGCAAACCAGTTGGAACATTTTCCTGTTTAGCTAATGAAGATGATCTCTCTTCACGTCGGAGAATCCTCTTCCACAGAATCCATTTGGTCTGCTCTGTTGTTACCAATGCATTATATTAGTATTATTTGTGTGTGTGTGTGTGTATGGGAGTATCACATATCTTTTCCTGTCTGATTAGTAAAAAATAATATAACAAACTTACCTCTGCAGTATTTCCATGCGTTGTGCTCTTGGCGCTGGGTTCCTTTCCTCTTCATCGTCTGTTTCACTTTTCCTCTGGGCAGATTAACAAATACTCAGCAAGGAATCCAGTCACATAACAGTAATAATTATAGTCTATGATTCATTACTTTGAAAATGTATTAACTTTTCTTTTGAGAACAAAACTATAAAGGATATTCTGTAACTACCTATCAGCTCGTTCAAAGGATGAGAAGTACTGTCAGATAGAAGTGAGTTACTGATCGATACTTGAACTAACAAGGTTGTACATGTATTGTAAGTTTGAAAATGTTTCAGTATATCGCAAAGATGTTTGTAGCTAATACCAAAAAAACTAAACAAACCTTGGTAGGTGTGTAGAGATGATTCAAACTTCAAAGTAGAGAGCATGACAGAAAAAACAAGAATTCTACATTTAAAAATGAATACATCATAAGTGTCTGTTGACTTTCTTTGGGCAAACTAATAGATGAATTCCTACCATAGCTTTAATGGTTTATTCATAATTAAATGGTTTCTCAAAAGGACGTCAGTCTATTACCTTAGGTTATGATTTACTATTGTAAAAAAGGTATTTACCTTATATGCTTATGCCAGTACACCACCAGAACTGCAGTGACAATAACACAAATAGATATAAAGAGGCCAAACAGCGTCCAGCAGACAGTACAGAGTCCTGGAGGAAGAGAAAGAAACAGTACAACCTAAAGATGAGTCTGTACTGTGCTGTGGTCCCATGACCATGGCCGTGTCCTTGGCTTTCAATGGTTTTTAAATAGCACAAACTTTCTATCCAACACCTCGGGAGCCACGCTGGAACCGTTTTCACATGCTTCTCTAGCTGCTTCTCAAACTGCTTATCTCACTGTTTTGGTAACCAAGGCTTGTCAAACAGCACATGAGATAGGAGATTTAATGCACCACTGCTAGTCAAACAGTCTTAAGTTTAATATGTAGTTACTTCAAATAGGTTTAAAATATTAAATTGAATGAGTGTTTTAGCGTCGTCTCACCTGAGACTATGTGTATATAAATAGGGCTTGTTAATTTGCCATAGATATTGCTGGCTGCACAAATGTAGACCCCACTGAGCTCAGAGGTAGGGCTGAGGAACTGCAGTCTTCCTGCCTCCACTCTCACTGCGGAGACAGGCCATGGTTTCCCCTCTCTGAGTGAAAGAGACAGAAAAACTCAATAAATAATCAGATAGATTTTGACACCTTTTAAGGTTCCAATAGGTTGAACACAGCTTTGAATGCGGTATTGACGATTTGGTAGTTTAG
>JAVQIZ010000726.1:0-24606 GCA_036023535.2 Galaxias brevipinnis
CACTGGTGACGAGGATTTTAGCGATAGTTTAGATACTTGGATATAGGTGCGCGGTTAGGGTTTTCATGCGGGCTAGCGTCTCTCGGCTAACAACGCCGACTCTCGTTTCACGCTTCCCCGACATTCCTTTCCCCAGTTTACTTCCACCATTGTTAGACACACCCATCACACCTGTTTGCTCGGGTTAATTAGGGATCCACTCAAGTTGTTGGGACGGCTGCATTCATTTATCTAATCGGGGCCGTCACAGTTTGTAATTTGTGTTGTGAGTTTGGTGTTGTATATGATTTATTGATGCTGATTCTAAACCCCTTGTTATTGTACGCTTACTCTTTCTTTCTTCCTTCCTTCCTTCTCTCTCCTTTTTTATCTCTGACTGTCTTTTTATGTAGGGACCCGCTGTGACTCTCCAGCTGTTGTTTCTCGATGGCGAGGAGTCGTTTGAAGAGTGGACGGCCACGGACTCCCTCTACGGGTCCAGACACCTGGCAGAACGCATGGCAAACACACCCCACCCTCTAGGATCGACTCACACCACCATGCTGCAGGCTGTGGTGAGGACGCTGTGTGTGTGTGTGTGCGTGCGTTCGTGCGTGCGTGCATGCGTGTGTGTGTGTGTGTGTGCGCTCGTTTGTGCGTGCGTGCGTGTGTGTGTGTGTGTGTGTGTTCATATGAGAGTTTGACTTTATCCTCGTTTCTGTAGGACCTGTTCGTACTGCTGGACCTGCTTGGTGGACCTGACCCTCTGATTGCTAACCACTTTGATAACACGGCCCGCTGGTTTGACCGCCTCATCTCTGCAGGTATACACACACACGCACATACACATACTAACACACACGCACACACACATACTAACACACACACACATACACACAGGGTCAGCGATCACTTAATTTAATCACCTTTCTGTGTGTTTCATCTTCTGCTTTTCTGTCTTCCTCCTCCAGAGAAGAGACTCCACCGGCAGGGGCTGTTGAACTCTCACCCCTCCGAGCAGACTTATTTTAGGAAGGATGTTTACCTGGGGCCTGTGCAAGACGACCACATCCCGTTCTTACATCGAGGTGAGAGACCGACGTACTGCAGCAGAACACTTAACGTGGCACAAACACTAATCCACACACGCGTTTAGCACCCACCCACACACTCTTATGTTCACGCTTCACAACTAGAAGGTGATGTAGGATTTGTAATGTGTGTGCGTGTGTGTGTCTGTGTGTATATATATATGTGTATCTCTCTCTTTCTTTCTCTCTCTCTCTCTCTCTCTCTCTTTCTTTCTCTCGCTTTCTCTTTCTCTCGCTCTCTTCCTTTCTCTTTCTCTCCTCTTTCTCATTCTTTCCATTTCTCTCTCTTTTTCCCTATTTCTCTTTCTCTCTCTCTCTCTCTCTTTCTCTCTCTCTTTCACAAACCCATAGGGGTTCCTGTGCTGCACGTTATCGCCACACCGTTCCCTTCGTTCTGGCACACGCTAGACGACACGGAGGAGAACATGCACCGGCCAACAGTGGAGAACCTCACCAAGTGTCTGGCAGTGTTCCTCGCGGAGTACCTGGGCTTCTGAGCTCACCCCGGGCTTCTGAGCTCACCCCGGGGCTTTTGAGCTCACCCCGGGGCTTCTGAGCTCACCCCGGGGCTTCTGAGCTCATCACCCTGGGGCTTCTGAGCTCACCCCGGGGCTTCAGAGCTCACCCCGGGGCTTCTGAGCTCACCACCCCGGGGCTTCTGAGCTTACCCCGGGGCTTCACACAGGGACACTGGGTGCTGGATCCCTCGTCGCTGCCTGAGTTACTCCACGCGCCAGGACAATACCTTTGAGCATGTTCATGTAAGAACCTACAAAATGCGCTCAAACAAACTCTTCAGTCCTGTCTTACTGAGTTGATCAGACACAGTGAACTTAACAGACCCTGTTGTCTAGGGACAGAGCCATGTAATGCCATGTAATGGATAGGTAACAACAGAGGAAAAGCCTCAGGTTTTTCAGGTTCGCTGGGCTTAAATTGACTGAAATCTCAACAAAGCCCCAGTGAGGGACTGGGAGCTCCAGTCTAAAGTACTAATATTTATTTTTGTGAGTTTTACTGTACAGGTACACAGTGCTGAGCAATATTGGCTACTAAATGTATTCATACGTTCAAAATATGAGAATGGAAGACTGGTGCTAAGGACGACTGCTCAGCCTTGTCCTTTCATTGTACCTTATGTAATCTACAAACTCTTATGTGAATAAATAACAGACACTTAGGCTTTTGCAATAAACTCACTGAGCCAATGCTGAAAGTCGAGTGTGTACGGGAAGCTGCTGCTTGACAAGTCCAGTGAAAAAGAAAAGACGGCGTGAAAATGTCTACGTACTTTTCTTTTTGTTTCGATATGATTGCTCTCTGAACGTTAACCGTACCTGACTTTTCAGTGTTGTCTGATTACACATTCTATTACTTATAGGTGTGTAATAATTATGTATAACTGTGAAAGTCTCATTTGTATCTCTTTGGCTGGTGGATGATAACATATATATATATATATATATTTTATTCTACCAGCTTTTGCATACTTCTGTTGTAAAAGCTCTACCATCCTAAATCAAAAAGTGATCTAAACTTACAGATGGCAGCGAAGCTGATCCATTAATTAAAGCTGTGTTGAATATACTGTAAAGACACTGGACAAGGCTGTAATCGTATTATGAAACCATCATAGACCTGCATAGCCCCTTCCTATCCCCATGCTGTAATATAAAGGACTTGCTCTTGGTACTTTGCTTTTTTGCGACAGACTACTTGTTTTTTGTCTTACCCTTCCTCATCTCATTCCCAATTGCTGCCTTAATTTCATAAAGTTTACGTTCAGGTTTTAACTTTTTATTGAGTTATAAAGAAAGGATCTGCCTCTATTATGTATTTATGAAATAAAATAACATGCAAGATAGCATAGCTGTGAGTACATTTACAATCTGTTGTTGAAAAAACAGACACATTTTAACAAAATTATCTTATAATTTCTTTAAAAAAAACAGCATAGTATTTAATCTCAAGAATTCACAGAGAGTAAACAATCTTAAATTGCAATCAAGCGTTGCTGCGAAGACCTATGTCATATGTGACTGAGGGGAGGGGGAGGATGACGGAAGAACCGAGGGCTTGGGCTTCCTGGGGGTGAAAGGTCATTGTCAGAAGAGGGATATGCATCTCTGGAGGTCCCACTGGAAGCATTGAAGTGGATCGGTCTGAATCCCTCCTCATCTCTACAATGCAATAACAGAAACGGGGATGAAAAATCAATTCGTAATATCCATGGAAATGTACTGTAGGTTAAAGCATAATTTGGTTAAATATCAATACACTCCACTTTGCACTGTGGGTGGTTCTCAACTACAAGTACTATCAGAAGCCGAGAGAGGGCGCTGTTTGCATTAGCCACTTTTCGAGCCTCTTCAATGCATCTAGTTCTCGACTCAATTTAGACGTTAAAACCTTAATATGAGTTTGCAGAACGAGGGCATAAATTACACAACCGAATACCTGGAGTGACAGTGGGCTGCCCTATCCCTTTGGCGTCGATTCTTGAACCAGTTGCTGACCTGTGTGGCTGTGAGACCGGTGATTGAGGCGAGCTCCCGTTTTTCACGTGGAGAGGGGTATGGTTTTCGAAAGTACCACTCTCGCAAAATGCTTCGGGATTTCTCCTGTGAAGAGAGCAATACGTATTTGTATGATGAAAGTATCTTTTACTTTTTGAACCAATATTCACAAAGCCTTGCACAAGCACGAGTTTATAATTCATACTCAGTAGGCTACATACTTCAGAAGGGATGGGCTATGACTTCGGAAGGGATTCTCCCATGCTTACGGGAGCATCCCTCCCGAGCCTGACTTGTGAGGTAAACGGTGGAACACAACTCACTCTCATCACCCTAGCTTTCAACTATATTGCTGGAGATAACACTTGTGTACATCCTCTTCTCATGAGAAATAAAAATGGTAATAATGAAAACAAGTAAAACAACAAATATTTTTAGTTGTCAATTCATAAGCACCTCAAGATGAGGTGGGCATAGAGACAGATCAATTGCATCACTCGATCTAATTGGGATGCAAACCTACTGACTCAACATGTGATATCCGCCATGCCACAGTTAACCCTTTCAGACCAAACCTATAGGTAGTGGTCTACATCTGATCCTCACCATTCCACAAAAATAAAAAATAAACGTTTAGACCAACCCTATAGGTACGGCCTACCTTAAAGCAGTAGCTGGTCTCCTCTCCGTCCCAGATGGTGCGGGGTAAAGGGAATTTGCGTCTAACGCGGTACTTCCCCACTGCCCCCAGGGGGCGACCTCGCTGTCGCTCAGCCTCCAGGTAGTGGGCCCTGAGCCACAGCTGCTGCAGGAGCGGGTGACTGCCGTGGGAGAAGGGGAAGCCCTCCAGCAGGGCGTACAGGTCCGCGAAGCGTCCCTGGTGGAAGGCCACGGCCGACCGAGCCTTCAGCACGCTCTCCAAACCTTCTCCCAGACAGGGGGAAGAGGAGGGAGGAAGAGTGCGCAGGAAGCCTGTGAGGCGCTCCATACGTCCGCTCTGCAGGAGAACCTCGCACAAGCATGCCACCTGCTCTGCTGAGAAGACCATCGCCATGGAGATGGGCAGTTGTAGATGAAGGAGAATTCAGTAGCTGTTTCCAGGTTTGTTCAGATTGGTTAGTATTCCAGCTCCCAGAGACTCACTGAGAGCTACTATGGAAGAGGAGTGGATTGTCTATGGAGCGTGCTGGCTGATCTGTGGATGAATAAGACTGTTTGGCATTACTCAAACCTAGTCCCTGTGCTCTATCTCCGCCCTGGCAATATTGAACTTACAGGTAACCTGAGAGCATAGGGGTTACAAAAACAAACACACTCTTTCTCTCTCTCTCTATTACACACACACACACACAAACACAAACACATACATACACACATACACAAACACACACAAACAAACACTGTTTGTGCTCTTTCTGCCCATTCATCCATAGAGTAGACATGATGACATTGCTGTGCAAACAGAAATTATGCATTTAAATATAATTTCCTAAACAAATTAGGTGCAAAAACAATGACAATAGTACTTGATGTACTTCTTGCTTGCACTCCACTCCAAAGTTAAACGTTGATATGAAAAAGTTGATAGAAAGTCAAGATAACCCAGCAATAACAACAAAGTAAAGGTAGACGAGAGAGGGGAATTTTAAATGTAGTTTATTACAATATCACAATAAAACTGTATATAAAAAATAGAATACCTTTGAATACAAAACAAATCTCTAGAAAGAGCAATCACAAACATAGATTGACAAACATGATCCCTTTTAAAACGTAAAAAAAAAGTAGTTCAAAATACATTATCTTTGGTTGAATCAGCTGGTGTGTGCATGTGCACGTGCATCAAACTACATTGTGATCACGCCCCAGAACTAATTTGGACTGTAACAGTGTTACGAGCACCAAACGCTACACTATTAACATTGACAGCAATATTGGGCTCATGGAAAAAGCAATACACATCACACACAAACATACATACATTTCCCTTCGTTTCCCAGGTTGTGAATTGCATTGTACTTTTAGAACCGTTAGCATACCTTCATTGTCACAATAGTCCTATTATATTCTGTAAACTATGATTGTTTACCTAATGAAAAATAGAATGTTTCAACATTAACAAGTAATTTGGCTCTTACGTTGGAAACCGAAAGGAAATCTATTTCATAATTTAAATTTCCGCATGGACTTCTCATTTTGAACAAACTGATGCATGCTTTAAAAACACACAAAAAGGAACACTGAAAGACCCTGGATATAGCCTAGATGAGTGATACTCAAGTATAGTTTTGTCTACCGTGGTTGGCCAAATATTTGACTGCTGCTTGTTGTGTGGCAATGCGGGACACAGTATGGTTGTGATCATTTACAGATTTAACTGGAGGGACAGGAAAATATAAAACTTCTTTATCACGGCATGCACCATCCATGTTTTACCTAATTCCAACCTAGACTCCAGTCCACTGACACTTGATTCTCTTAATCTGGTGACACTGGTGCGAAGTTGGATTAGACATCCAGATGTGAGGAGAAAATCCCGGTGTTCTAGATTGGAACCCAGCCATCGTCATATCAAAGGAGTGGAGGCATTGTAAACTTGATGTGAATTAAATGTGCAAAACGGTACTAATCAGGACAGTGGATAGTTCAGAATAACAACCATGCAATAAGGAGTGTCATATTACCTTTCTCTACAGTTCAAACAAATGGCATGAAATACAGATCATCATAAAAAACGAGTATTATAGAGCCTACAAGTAAAAGGCTTGTAGGGGTTTGCGCTTTCATAAAATAAAAGTACAACGTTTGAATAAGGCACTTACTAGTTCTCTCATCTCCTTAGAAACACAACAAATATTATATATAATAATAATAATTAAAAAAAACATTTGTAGTGTAAGATTGTATCGCACTCACATCAATGTCCCTTAATGTGATCACGGTGAGGTTCTACTGTTTTACACCAGCACGTTCTTACAGTCTCAAGCTCCCAAAACATTTACAAAATTGCAATTTTTGTCGATTATTACATATGCGTTCTATTGAACGTTTTCAAAGAAATTAACATGCATTGCATAGAATACAGACCATATATCATCCTATGTCTCGTTTTTGTCATCAGGGAGGAAGCCGAACATCAGAAACCCACAACGTAGCGCGACAATAATGTACTGACGGCGTGTCAATGTGAGATTGCTAGTGAAGTTGAGGCCCATTTCAGCCTCACTTATGGCAGAGCCTGCTTGTGTGCAATCCTGTACAAATAAGAAAACATCCCTTTAATGCAGTAACTGCTGTTTATGGTTGATAAAACCTTTCACTAGAGCGTAATTGAAGTCAGTTTTTTGTACATTGCAGGATATCAATTTAGGATTATTGTTAATGCTGATCAGCACCAAAAAGTGAATATTGTGAATTGTTAAGTTAAAGAGAAAAGAGCTCAGCTGCCCTGTGTTGGTCTGGGCTTTACACCTTTGAAAAGACAACCAGGTAAAAAAGGTTACCATATTCTCACTCCAGGCAACTAAAATGGCAGATAATCACCACCCAGTAACAGACCCGTCTTGAAAGAACTTAAGTCTTGCAGCGGTGTATAAAAGTAGGAAGAACTGTGGGGGCGCTTTGCTTTTTGAGAGGCAAGTCTTTTACTCCCACAGTGCAAAAAAAGCTCTGTTAAGTTTTTTTTCTGACCGTATTTGGTGACACAAGAAAAGGCACAGGGTTTGTGTGTGTGTGTGTGTGTGAAGGGGGGGCGATGAGACAAGTTTGCTGGCCAGGCCTGTTAACCTGATCAATCCTTTCCCAGGTCATCTTGAGTACGATCTCCATGCTCTGTCACCATCAGAATCCTGGCCGTCACATCAAACTAGAGAAAGTTCCTCCCGTACCAGGGGTCCACTAAGTGCTAGCCGTGACCACGTAGATTGTGATGTGTTGAAGCTTCTCAGGTAACACAACATTTAAAAAATCTGTTGATTTTGAAAAACTTAAAATCTCTCTGAGAAGCAGGGAGGTCGTTGAGAGTGACTCACCCAAACCTAGTCCCTAATCCCCACACCTAAGAAGATGTCGACTGCAATATGGTCTTGGTGCGATTGTTTTTCAGAGGAGAAGTTACGGTACCATGCAGTCGGGACTACAACCCTAGGTCGTCATCCACGGGCACAGACTGGAGCTGAGTGAGAATCTTGGGGTCCCCATCCATGTCGTCTGGGTCCCTCAGTGGAGACACTGACCCCACATCCTGTTCCGGAGACGGGCTGCCCAGGAGGAGGGACTCTCCTCCAGGTAGGCCCAGTAGAACCGGATCCTCAGGTAGATCTCCCTTCCCACGCACGTCGAACATAGTCAGGCTAGTGGAGGTGGAGAGGGGGACTGGGCTCCAGGCAGGCTGGGGTAGCTGGGCGGAGGAGGTTACTCCGCTACACATTGGACTGAGGGAGAGAATGCATTCGGGTGTGAGGGTGTTGGAAAGCGCGGCGGTGCAGGAGGCGTCCAGTTGGTGTGGGGAGGAGAGTGTTTGGCTGGCTGTGGCCCCAGTCTCAGGAGTGCAGTAGAGCGGGGGGGAGTTGATGAAACACAGGGGAGGGGTCTGGAAGGTGTTGGAGGCTGCGATGGAGGCGGGGGCCGACAGGCTGGCGGTGGGTGAGATGACCGGCATGAGCACCGGGCCGACACCATTGCTGGGGGAGGGAGATGCGTCAGGCAGGGTTTTGAGTGGCAGGCTGGCCAGCTGGATGCCAGCGGGGATGGTCAGGATCAGTTTGCCCTGCTGGACACTCAGGTAGGGACTGCCACCGAGGAGGAGGTTGCCTACAAGAGAGAGAACCGAGGTCAGATGAACGATGAGGGGTTTAACAGACTGCGATGCTTGAAAGAGAATAGGATTTTATGTTACTAATAATAAATACAATACAAAATAAATGTCATTAATAATATTAATACAATTACAAGAATATTTACAACAAAATATTTTATAAAATGTATTGTGTAATGGAAAAAAGGAAATACATGTACTCATTTATTTTGTCCGCTTAACATTTACCTGGAGAAGGGGCTGAGGGCAGCTGTATAACCCCGGAGTTGAGGAGCTGCAAAGTGGGTGCCATGGTGGTTGGCGTTCCTATATTTTGGATAGAGCCTAGCTGGTTAAGCCTGAAGGGGGCCTGAGCGACCCCACCACCTGACCCGGGGGCGGGGGTCAGAATCTGAAACGGCCCCCCGGCAGAGGTTGTGGCTGGGACCACCTGGGGGAAAGAGATGGTCCCGGTAGAGGAGACTGGGACCAGCTGTGGTAAGGAGAGGGGAACCAACTGGGTCGGAGCCAGAGATGGGATTTGCACTGGACGTGTGTCTTTGGACTGAGAGAAGGGAACCCCATGTGCCTGGCTGGTGGCTGAGGGGTGCTCCTCCATCTGTAGAGCCAGCCCCTGGGGGAGCTGGCCGTTAGTGAGCTGGGAGACGGAGAAGATGGTGGCCGTGGTCGAGCCATTGCCCAGGCTGGCACTCCCAGTCTGCTGGGGGAGGCCCTGGGCCAGAATGGGGGCTGTGTTCAGAGTCTGGGGGCTGTGGAACTCTTGGAGGGTAGTGCCTTGGGGGAGGGAGGAAGTGAGAGAAGACACCGGGACCAGCTGAGGGCACTGGGATGCCTGGGCTCCAGCGGAGGTCTGGACCAGCTGGGAGACTGGTATACCCTGGATGGAAGGTACGACCTGGGGAAGAGAGCTGGAGCAAGACACTACCTGGCCGAACGAGCTGGAGGGGGTCAACTGGGAGCCAGCCGTGGCAAACACAACATAC
Source organism: Galaxias brevipinnis (assembly GCA_036023535.2). Taxonomy (NCBI): domain Eukaryota; kingdom Metazoa; phylum Chordata; class Actinopteri; order Galaxiiformes; family Galaxiidae; genus Galaxias; species Galaxias brevipinnis. The sequence goes on from JAVQIZ010000726.1 coordinate 9,386, forward strand.
TCCCCCTGCTGGTTAGCGAGAGGCAGTGACGGGCTGGAGATGACCACTCCAGCGGAAGACATGGAGACCGGAAGCGTAAAGGAATCCTGGATCCGGCTGTTGTGAGTCAGGACGAGCGAGGACAGAGAGGTAGGGGAGGACAGAGTCGAGGAAGGGGACAAAGAAGAGGACACGGGGGATGCCGTTTGAACGCTGTCGTCCGATTGGATAACCATTCCATCCGGGACATTGATAAAGTCCAGAGTGGGAATAACAGAAGGTAGGCCTCCACTATCCGTCTTGAGTTCCCCCTTTGAGGAGCTTGAGCCAGCAGTGGTGGTGGGGGTGTGGGTGCAGAGGAGCACTGTGCTGGGCTGGGTGTCCATGGCAGACCCGGCTTGTTCCTCCGCCGGCACGGACTGCTGCGATTGGACAACCCCGGCGGCTTTGGAGATCACGTGCGCTCCGTTGAAGAGCAGAGGAGTGTTGGACGCCATGGGACTCAGCGTCACCGTCTGACCGTCGCTCAGGGTCAGCCCGTTGATGATGACCCCGCCGCCGGCGCCGGAGATCAGGGAACTCCCGTTGAGGAGCAGCGGGTGGGAGGCGGAGAGGAACCCACCGGCCCCGTTGAGCTGGATGAGCTGGCCTCCTGTATCACAGGGGTTGGCAGACAGGGAGATGATAGGGGTTGTGGAGCCGAGGAATTCGTCTGGCTTGTCTGAGATATCGTCCATATTGCTTGCCTCATCCTCTGTGCTGTGGTTGCCATCAGACTCGCTGGGGAGGGGGGGGAAGAAAATAGAGAGAAAAAAGGAGGTGTGAGTCAGAGGAATGCGCTCGGGTATAATATTATAGTGTGTTGATGGGTCGACTAGCTCAAAAGGAATGTCTTCTCAGAGCATACACTTAGTGGTGGTGTGTTAAAGATCAGAGAAGGAAAAGCCTGCACATTGATTGATGGTCCCTGGCAGACTGCCCCCCAACAACCCCCCACCCCCACCACCACCACTCACAGTCTGATCAGATAAAACCTGTAGTAGGCCAGTTGGCATTCTTTATCTCTGCATACTTTCTCTATGGTGAAACAGTAGTCTGGCAAACAACACATGTATAGAAATAGTAAACCAGCTGTTTTCCTTTTTTTGTATGTGTAGATTTAGTATAGCAGACAGCTTTATTCTTACTAACTTATGCACAGTAATTTGTACTTGGCAACTTCACAATTCCCCTACACTCACACTAAAACACTCCACTCATCACTCACTGCCTAATTTCTCTCATTCCTCCCCCTCCTTCTCAAGAATGTAGGGCCTCGGGAACGCGCCTTGGTCCATGGGGAGAATGCCATGCAGAATTTCAGGAAATTTGAGCCAGAGTGGGCGCCCTGATATCACATTTCAAAACAAAGCAACATGCTCTTGCTCTCAATTCTGCACTGTACGACCTGTGTGGTGTTAGAATTCATTCATAGTCGTACAACGCGAGTATTATGTTTTACGGTGTAATCTTTGGAAATCATTTTGAACTACATAAATGCCTTTGGGTTTTTTGTGCCACGTACCCAGTCTGCTCTGCTCAAAATAAATATATTTCCCCCTTAACACAGTAGATGTATCGTCATCAATAAGAAAAAACAAACATTTTGAAGGTATCTCTTAAGACTTGTATTATTTTCTCTAAAAGAGGGGAGACTACCTTTTACTGTGGGCACCGGACGGGGTTCGGTCTCTCTGCCTTCGGTTCTTGAACCAATTACTGACTTGTGTGAGGGAGAGTCCAGTAATTTTCGCCAGGTTTTTCTTCTCATCAGGAGTGGGGTACCTGTTGCTTTTGTAACATTCTTTGAGCGCATTGCGAGACTTCTCCTTAAAACAGTAAACAGTTTCCTCTCCGTCCCATATCGTTTTTGGCAGGGGGAACTTTTTTCTCAATCGATACTTATCCACGGCACCCAAACTGCGACCCCGAGACCTCTCCGCCTCCTTGTAGCGCGCTTGCAAGTAGAGGTCCTGAAGGAACCCATGGTTGCTCGGGTGAAAGACGTGGCTTTCAATGATCGCGTACATTTCCTTAAATTCATCCCGGTGAAAAGCGACCAGTGCCCGGGCCTTCAACAGAGTCTCGTTGCCACGTAGCACCTCGGCAGAAGGAGGGATGGTGGATAGGAATCTCCACAGGCGATCCACATTGCCCGCCTGCAACAGAGCTTCACATAGACATGCTACTTGATCTGTCGAAAAGCTAAGCGCTGAGTTCTGGAAAGTTTTTAGCAGTTGTTCCGAAACTTCGTCCGGATCGGTTTCTTCCTTCAATTCCGAGGCCTCTGCTGTTGTTGACTCATCTGGGCTGTTTTCAGTTTGTTCTGCAGGCTCCAAAGACAAGGAAGCCATTTTTACTTTAACTTTTTTCTTCTTGTTCCTCCTCCCTCCCCTCACTCTCTCCCATTCTCCTCGACTGACGACGACGAATGTGTCCACTACAAGCGCCACGCCCCTATCCATGTCGCGCTTTAAGCACCAGTAGTTCGATTCACACACGAAGTATACCGCTGCTCCCTTTCTTAAGAACCTTATTGCCCCATTAAACTGCTAAATCGACATGCGCTTACCTTCAGAAGTGTTGTTCTACAGGTGCTTATTTAAATTACATTGACATTTTATTGTCTCATATAGTTTATTGATTTCTTGAATCGTATTTCGTAAAATTGTCTGGTCCTAAACTAAGAGGGCCATATTCTATCTCACAGTTGGATGTTAGAGTGATGTATCTGGCAAAGCACAGTATTCTAAACTGTTCTGCTATTCTGACTAAAATTAGGTGTATGCTTTTGTCCTTCCAGTCTCAAATGGGTCTTTGGTATAGTTTACCCATGCAAATAGTATACTCTCTTCATGTTGTGTAAACGCACAGAAACACGCACACTTTTCATAATGGTCATTTGAATAAAGCTGATAAAAACCTTGCAATCAGGGAGTGATTTTATTTGGAAAGGTTTGTAGATTGTTACCAAGCAGAGTCGATGTGTGTGTGTGTGTGTGCGCGCGCACGCGCGTGCTCATAACAGGTACATATGCAATTTTTGCATTTATGTGAAATAGCCAGTGTGCAGCAGTACGTAAACCTGCATGTGGAGACAGAGGACATGAAATGAAGCAATGCCGAGCACCACCATCTTAACTCGCAATAGGAATGTAAACTTTTCTTCAAGGGGTGAGTGTGAAGCTCATAGATACGTACAAGTGAAGCTCGCCTGTCCTGTCTGCCAGCCCGTTCGTCATCCTTGTTCTGTCCGTACATGCTCTCAAAATCCCACTCATATTCTACTAGTAATAGTTTTATTTAGTTATTTTTTATGTGAGTTGATTAATGGATAAACAAGTGAATTAGTTGAATGGAAGTTAATTGCACTGTTCAACCTGGCATTCACTTTCCATTTGTTATTAGTATTAATATTTAAATGGTATGTTTTACTAGATCTTTACAGTTTACGTTTACAGTTTACGCATTGAATATATGTTAATTTACATTGTCACTTATTAGACCAACATCATCAAGCAGCCGTATTGTCTTGGCTTAGGCTGTTTACTGATACATGTATTCGTGACAATGCAATGGAATATTTAATAACGACACAATTTTGGCTCGGGATGCAAACTTTTGCAAATTTGACTTGTAGCGCCTCGAAGTGGTTGTATTGTAATGTTTTCCATTGACACTTTTAACCATTTAATGATTGGTTACTGATCATAGCATTCCACCCTTATGTGGCCGTATCAAAGCCTCTTTTCCGGTTGTGATATGATACCCATTGGTCAGAATATTTAACACGTGTGCGACTGGTGGATGGCTTGTGGGCGGGTAGAACTTTCTAGATCTGGGCGTAGCAGGAATATGTGGCGTCGTTGATTTCCAGGGGAACAAAACAACCGCTACGTCACATGGTCAGGCTAACAACGATATTTTGGAAGTAGTAACAACTGTTTTTTGAAGTGTCCAATTTGCTAGTGAAAAAGACAGGTGGTAAGCAATATATTTAACCTTCTGGAAGTTCTATAGACAATATGCGAAAGCCATGCTAACGTTAGTGATCAAGGGTTAAAGTTAGCAAGCTAGCAAAGTAATGTTAGCTCGTCAGCTAACATACCCAGGTAACGCTAGCCACCGGTTTCTAAGCTACAGGCTAGCTTGTTGTTTACCAATTACGTTGGAGCCATGTAAAACATTGTTGCCAGTTCAGCTCACTATAATGTGTGTTATGTTTCAGAGGACGATGGACGGTGGTGTGACAGTAATCACCAACCCCACTGTGTCAGTGAGGATGACAAGTACCATCAGTAGTTTCGAGGTGAATCGCAGATTCAACCGAGGAATCACAATTGCAGATTTCAAGGTAAGATTATGCTAAACTAATTAGTTATTAAAAAATGGCCATATTGAGCAATGAATGTCAAAACGGAAAGGTAAAACGTACTGTTAAATTCTGTGACGTGATTACTTTGACATAAGGTGTGGCAGGCTGAATTTAGTGTTAGCACCATTTTTTAGCAAAGGCAACATGGTCTTATCTGGCTTAATTGCATGTAGTAAATAGCCTATTTCGAACATCGTTTTTTTCTCACTAACCCTATTCTGTCTCGCTTTGTTTACCTGTTCAGGGGAAATTGGAGTTGGTTATTGGAACGCCAGCTTCCAGTATGGACCTACAGTTGTTCAGCAACACTGATATGTTCCTGCAAATACTAGATGACAACAATGCTCTGCTAGGCTCCTATCCTGTTGATGATGATTGCAGAATACATGTACGTAAACCTAGACATTTGACACAGCGTTTGGATGAATATCATTGATATTACTGAGGCTGTTTCTTTTCTTCTTTAAATTTTAGCCTCATAATATAACTTTTATATACACACATTGTTGACAACTGCTTTAAACTTCATTATGGTGCACCGTGTAGAATTGATATTCCTATGTATTGCGAAGGCTGATGACTGCAGCATGACTTTGCTAACCTTGTGTTGCTTCACAACAATTCTTATTGTTGCAGAATGGCATGTTAACCTTGTAAACCCTGATTTGTTGGATTGGCAGTTGGCATGGCTTCAATTGTTTTAGACATTTTAATCAACAAGAGGCTACATATTAGCTAAGTGAAAAGGCTTCCATCTCAATGTTCACAAAGATTATGCTTACAATGATGGATTGGGACTATCTGCACAGGTGATTGACCGCAGTGGGGCACAGACTGGAGAGTTCAGCGACCTGTCAAAAGTGGAGAAATTTGAACTCTCTGACGATGCTTATGAACAGAGATCAGGTGTGCTACAAAGTTCCAACTGTGAATTTCTAAAACAATGTTATTATTTTTAGTAATGATTTTAAAAGTAAGTCCACACTGTAAATCTTTACATTTATGCTTATTTTCCTTAGAGTCAGTGAGGTCTTTTATGAAGAAAAAGCGGTTTGGCCAATTTAATGAAGAAGAGGTTGCTAAGAAAGAAGCTGAGCTTGCTGCCCGGGAAGCTGAGGAGGAGACTGCTGCTGAGGCGATTGCTGTTGGCAACCGTTGCCAAGTAAAGGTTGCTGGGCAGCCCACCAAGCTAGGCATTGTTATGTATGTTGGTAAGTGAGGTTGAAGCTGTGCTGTATATGCCATGGTTTGGGCCGGTGCTGGTGTTGAGGCTTTGTTTTGGCTAATATCCGCACATAAAGATTACTTGCTACATTCTCCTGAAACGGGATAGGAAAACCTAATTTAAGTAGGAATTCAATAAATATGTAGTGACTCCTGCAAATATTGCTATGTTTTACTAGTCTACAGGGCCCTGCACATACCATATGATTATCCCATATGATAATCAAGAAACTTATTGTTAATAAAAACACTTATACTTTTTACCTATTGTAGTCGGTGATTAATACAACAATAATATCCTTACAGACTCCATATACTTTATACAACAAGATTTACATTGGTCATAGTTTATGTACTTTTCTTCTGACCTTTTGATCAGGATGTGCCAGCCTATTGGCAGGCAGAGTGGTTATCGAGGCAAAGGTATTAGAGATCAGATACAATGACACAAAGCACAATGTTCCTTTCACATCATCACGGGAGCAGCAAGACATCTGTAGGCTAACGCAAATTGGTAGTAAAGCCAGGCCAGCATTCATCAGATTAAATCAACAAATAAAGTAATTTGCCACCTTTGCTTTCAGGTACGACAGACTTCAAGCCAGGTTACTGGGTGGGACTGAAGTACGATGAGCCACTTGGAAAACACAATGGAATGTAAGAACAACTGTTTAAGACATTGATATATACTTCCTTACAGCAATGTGGAGTCATTCTTCATCCTCGCTGTTGTCCTAACTGTCTTTAAATTGTCGGAATCTATCATTTCCTTTTTTAGATTTGGTGTTTCATTCATGGTAATTTATTGACACGTTCTTCTTGCATTTTGTTCTCACAGTGTGGGTGGGAGACAGTACTTTGAATGTGAAAACAAGTATGGAGCATTCGTTAGGCCCACAGTGGTCACAGTGGGAGACTTCCCAGAGGAAGACTACGGCTTGGATGAGATTTAAGACCGATGTCCAGAATGTCAAACAAACTGCCAGAGAAATAATCAGAGTTTTCCTGAAGGTTCAACTTTGACCTACACTGTCCACCAACCAACCAGAGAAAAACACCTTGATGTTTAGTTGAATGTCTTTTGTTTTTCACTGGTGTAAGGAAATGGGCTTAGTTCTATGAAGTTCCATTCAGAAGCATTATCATTTACACTCTTGACACAAATCTGGTCAAATCAGGATAGCGGTTGTAACGGGGTATTAGCAAACACACTAGTAAAATATTGCCATCCATTAGGAAGACATATTTATTAAAGTGGCAATCTTTAAAATACTAACATCAACATATGTCTAGGTTCCATGTGTATCCACTGGTAGAGGGGATCAAAGTTCACTTTGCATGCACATTCTTAAAAAAAAAAGAAGAAAAAAAAGAATAGCCCATCGATCAGGTGGTGGTAGTATATATTCCGGTCAAGTCATTTCTTCAAACCTAGAAAATGGAAAGGATGGGGTTTTTGGAGATGCTGAAAAAGAACATTAGCAAACCATAGCAAGAAAAGTATTCGTTTTGTGGCAATAACTTGAGATTCAAAAATTCTGATCAAATAACAAGAAAAACAGACAGCATGATATATTTTATAGCATACACATCAAAAATAAAACCATTACATTGAGCGGTGATAAGACACTTAACCAGCGTATTCTGAATATGTGGGTTAAAATCCTAACAACTAACTTTTGGTATAGTTATGTTCACAATTCTAAAGCGATTGTTTATTTTGGCGTTATCACTATGTAACGTTGGATATAACTTTGTTATGTAGGTAGTTTAACCAATGCATTCTTGTTATATACATATTGACTGTATATTTATGAATGAAGGAGGAATGTTTGTTTTTTTACCGCTGTCTGTCAAACAGGTACAGACACATTTGATGCCTTTATTTTCTTTCGGTTTAAAATTGTACCCTGCGATTCCCACTTGTTTCAGTGAATCGACTAGGAAACACGTGTTTGCTAGAGTTCAACTGTGCACAAGTTGAAGTCGAAGCTCTTTTCTGTTCCTTACAATGTACAATGTTCCTTGATGATGCCATACTGGTATGTCATCTTCTAATTTTTGTGTTTAATGCTCATGTACTGTACATGTATGTCTTGCGCTCAAGTGATGCTAGAGCCTTGTAGCTGGTGACTTAGAAATGTCACTCTGCAATTAAAACTTCTATTACAGGCTTCTTTGAATGGTGTGATGTCTGAATGTTGTTAGCTTTCCTACTTACTGTAAACCTACCTCTGACATCGCTTGAGCACAGAAAAAAACTATCCATGTCCTCTGAAGTGTTGATGGTTTACATGTTTCCAGTCTCAATAGTATACTATTTCTCAAACTCACACTTTGGCTCAACAATTGTTAGCACATATCCAGACTTATTACTGCAACAAACCATAGTCAAGGCACGGCAACGTCAAACCAATGAACGCACTCTTGTCATAGTACTGTTGGCTTTACCTGATTACTGTACATTGGTGTTTGGAAACACTATTTTCTGTTCCATAAGGATTATTTTTAACTGATGAGTTGTTTTCAGCACTCCTGCCTAAACTAGCTGTGTGGGCTGTCCACATTGACAACAGGCATCGTAGATTGATGACATTAACAATAGACTTTTTCTAGGTGATGACAGACCTGTCTACTGCATCTGTGTCCTTGCATAAAGGGTGTTTCCTATGCTACTCATAGAATTATGCAAAGTATAAAGAGAAATGTGAAGAAAAATTTTTTTGTTCTTTTGCTGGTCATGCACAGATTCTCCTTATTTTCTTAAAGGTGCTGGTGATATCTGTGCCAATGTGTAATCCTACTTGATGCATAATAAAAAATTACTTGCAATTACATATGATGAAATGTATGTATTTTTATGGTGTGAATCTGACAATTGGGTATATATCCTTTCATTGCCTTAAGGATAGTGCAAGCAAGTTCTGCATGACTTGGTCTAATCTCCAGTTAGGAGGGTCTGAATTACCTATATGGCACTACGTAAAGTAAGTAGAGAAAAAGCTCATCAAGCGACGGTTTTTGTTAAGATTTCAAATAACTAATTCTGTCTTATTTGTCACTGAAGTTCGATGAGCAGATATTCCGTGGGGAAAAAGACCATGTTGTGAATATTTTCTTGAAACCTTTTAGGAATTAGGTTGTTAATCTGACCTGACAGTTTATAGAGGACGCATAAATATATAACTGATCATTGAGAATTTTCTCCAATCCATCTTTCTGTTAAAAAATAGAAAAGCATAGTTCAGACATGTACACGTCACTTTCCTCGATTTGACTAAGCTCGCGCGAGGTGAGCGATTTCACAACCAAGCAGCAGTGTGCGACAGAGACGGGGAAGATGGCGTCAACGAAGAGTGAAGAGAGCAACGGCGAGGTAATAATGAATGGAATTAGATGACTGTACACTAAAATACGCTGAAATATAAAAGATTTTCTTGCAGGTTGAATGTGCAGAGTGTCAGGACAGAAGTTAGAACTGCGCTCGCTAACGTTAGGTACAGATGATTACGCACGCACGAGCCCTCAACAGTGACGTTGCCAATGCCGGGTGGTTTTTAAACGACCCCTGGTCCTGGTTCAGTTGTCTTTCAGATTCGCGATGTGTTTTGAAATTTTGCTTCTGTCCAGGGCTAAACAGGTAGCTGATGATGACAATCTAACGTTAGCCTTTTTGTGACAGTTGCTGGTTAACTAGCTAACGTTAGCTGTCTCCATTAATTAGCATATAAATAGCTAGCAAAGCAAGCTACGTTTAAGGCTACGTTAGATTGGCTAAGTTAGCTAGCTAGTACTAATTTAACGTTAACTGGTCATAGAATTGTTACAACATGCGAGGCCCCATTTAGCTTGATAGGTAATTGGCTAGTCACATTCACAGCTCAGATCTGTCAAACGGTTCCAGTTCGCCATGGCCACTTTGACTTGACAGGTGCTACTCATTTCCCGTCCAGCAGTAGCAGGCAGCTAAACAACGTCGTTGGGCCTCCATAAATTACGATGGCCTGAATGGGATGTAGCGCCCCCCATCAACAAACTGTGTAACGTATGGTTAATAAAATAATTGGCCTGTCACAAAAAACAACAAAAAAGCTCAAGACATGGTCAGGCTACTTTCGGATACTGCTTAGGACTGTCTGCCCGACGGGAACAGTCGGTCTTTCCTTGTCAAAGATTGACAGATAGGGATCCTTTGACCTATTTTAGACACATCATTGGATGGATTTAGCATTAGCAGTAACATTAGTTAGTTGACTGGTATGTTGTTAAACCAGTTGGGTGTGTACATCAATGTAAATTATTAAACTGACATTATTCAATGCAGAAAACGGTTTGAGGTCTGTTTCTGATTTGCTCGAGTAGTTGCCCTTGGAGATACTGATAACCTGATCACCATCTCGTGAACATAATAGAATCGCAGGTCTCTTTATAAACAATCAATATATGCCAAGATGGTTGAACATATTCTGAAGAGACATGATGCAGTTCCATTCATTGCCAGATTATACAGCCTTGGAGGCTGTGTTTGTGCTTCTTCATCATATAATTGAAGTAAAATATAGAAGATTGCTTATTTTCATCAACCCTTATTTTGTAGAGGATTAGACAACACGTGGTGTGATTTTATTTTTATGTGGTGCCAGCCAGACTTGTAACATATCACAAGTTTCTATCACTATCACTGTGATAGAAACCAGTTTTCTACTGGCAGTTTTGTCATGGATCTTGTGTCAATTGCAATATTAAAGAACGATACAGTCAGTGCCTGCTATACTGTTATTTGATAGGTCATTGAAAAGATCAAACTGGTATCTCTAATCTTAATCTTTGTACCTGATTGTTCATTGCAAATAACCTGTAAATTGGCTGTTTGGATTAAGGCTACACTTATATTGGGTCACTGTTAACCGTGATGCATATTGTTTCCTTTCACGTGTCCGTGTGTAATTGCCTGTGCTTGGGGACAAGTTAATTTCAAGAACCAGGCTCTTGGTTTATATTGCTGGTGTTGGTCAGGACACTATCTGACCATAATAGTTTGATTTTCACTAATTGAATTACTATGTTTGCACAGGTGAACAATAGCAATGGAGTTCCTGCCGTGCAAGACGACCAGGTTGCTGCCCAGAACCCACCTGACGCTCAGCAGCAGGCAGCTCCGCCTCCGAACGCATGGCAGGTCATCAAAGGAGTCCTCTTCAGGTGGGTTAGGGTCTCCCATTGCTCATATAGATATGGTGTGAAGAACCATTCACAGATCTAATATTTATTTTTTGTATTTAAAGGATATTTTATCGGACCGGTAGAACATAAAAGTAAAACAGTGAATGTGTGTGTGGGGATTAATGGAAATAATTCCGAGTTTGGGTTTTATAAAACTGGAAAGCATTGTGATTGGTCATGTTATGGGTTATTGATTGTCACTGTATGTTTGCAACCATAAACTGTTGCGTTTTACTAGTTAATGGTGAACCAGAAAGATCCTGCTACAACACTAATCAAGGCTTGGGTGAGCGATTATGTTGCGTTATCTGTGGGAAAGGGAAAAATGTAATCATTCAATAAAGGTATTTTTTTTAAATGGAAAAAAAGCCTTTTCAGGTTATGTATTGTTTATGTTAATTAAGTTTGTGAGAACTCCTTTTAAATTTGTTTGCTAATTATTATGGGCTTATGCTAAGCTATAAAGACAAGTGCTTGGACTAGTGAGAGGTTCAAATGACTCTTTAGTTTCTCTGTGGTTTGAACTAATTGGTGCCAAGGGGCCGAGCCCGCAAGTAGTGTTAGGTCCTATTTAATTTTTGTCAGACTGTTGCAACATACTCGAGAGACAAAAGTTTATAAATACTTCAACTTGATACATTCAATTGAAGCTCAAAACAACCCTTGTCTCCCTTGTTATACAAGCAACAGGTTAGTTTAGTAAGTGGCCAACTCTTCTTTTGACATAATTGGGTAAATGGAGTGGTATAATGTGTTTTAATGATTTAATTAAAATGATGGTATTGTTGTTTCACAGCCTGTATATTGCCTTACTGGATTCAGGTCCATGTTGATTGAGGTCTTGTTGCAGAGGTATACTGGTGTGCTATCATAGAATCAGTTTTGCCTTTTAAGGATCTTTGTGTTGACCACTGATTCAGAATCAGCACTTATACACTGGGAACTGATTTCACTCTCCACTTGCGGCACTCAATGCTTAGATCCTAAAGACAAAAGCGTTGAAAAAAGACTTCCTGTCGCCGAGTTTCCTATTGTCCTGAAGTCAGCTAGACCTCTGCAAACATTTTGTGGAGTCATGAATTGGAAGACCAAAAACAATATTTCTTCTGCTTTTATATCCATTTTATGTATAGTATCCCTCCATTTCCTTCTTTAGGATGTTTTTTCCTCATTGTAATTGAGGCTAATATATTTTTTTGTTCTATTTTCAACCTCCAGGATCTTTATAATCTGGGCCATTAGCAGTTGGTTCCGGCGAGGCCCCTCCACTCCGGACCCCAGCACACCAGCAGGGGCTCCACGGCTGCCCAGCCGAAACCTTTTTCCCAAGGAGAGCCTCATGGTACAACAAACTGCTAGCTGACGTAGCTCCATAGCATCATTAAAGTACCATCCCTATTTATATTAGGGCTGCGGTGCATTTTACTACTCTTTTTTTGTCATTAGAATCAATATTTTGTTATGAGGGTTTGCGACACATGGCATTTTAGCAGAAATTAACATCCAGTTGATTTTAGATTTCGAAGCAATTCTTGTCGCTAAGAAAAAGGTGGAAAACCTGAGTCTCACCCATAATATTGTTGAAAAACAGATGGCTGTGCAAATCTGGTTTACTCTGTTTATTTTTTTTTTATTTTTGTATTTATTTTTAACATCCCAGCCGTTTTTTTGTGTGCTGTATATCAAATATACCTCATCATAAAAGGCCTTATTTTCTCAACCTTTCCTGTAGGACTTGTACGTATACCTCTCCCATGACGAGGTGTTCTCTGACTTCAACGACACAGAGTCCCTGTTTTGGTTCCATAGAGACCTGGTCTATGGGGACTGGAGCATGGGGGAGAACGGGGATGGCTGCTATGAGCACCACAAGGAGCTGGACATCCCAGAGGTAAGGATGGATGAGGGGAAAGTAAGGCGATGGTTGCTGGGTCAGGTGGGGGGTCGAATAAAGAACCTTAGAGCTTTCTGGGCTTTCCTTTTGTTCTTTTCACAGTATATTGTCCATCCATAAACAAACTTTACAATGTGTGCGCTTCTGTCTTCTTCTCTGTTTCTGTGTGCAACAGAAGCTTCAGCAGAATGGTTCCCTCTACATACATGTATATTTCACCAAGAGTGGATTCCACCCAGACCCCAAACGCAAGAGCCAGTATCGTAGATTGGCAACAGTACATGCCACGAGGAGTAAGTGTTATTTATTTTAAAACAAATGAAATATATCCTAATTTGGTATTATACATTTGTACGGTTGTTTCTTCCTTATTGTTTTAGTTGATTTGTATAATTCACACGTAAGTGTTACTTTTTCCGTTCTCTTTCAGTGCTAAATAAGTTCAAACGCAGGAAGTTCTTAAAGACTAAGAATTTGCTGACAGGAGAGACAGAAATTGACCCAGAGATTATCAAGGTAGACCTCCTTACACCTGATATATAATAATACCGCACAACAGCATAGTGTATCACTTCCTGATAAGCAACTCGTTTGGATAGTTTAATGTTATCGAAATTTGTGAATTAGCATTGCGTAAGAGTTTCGAAATAAGCATTGCCGGAAACTTGGTCCCAAAGCTGGGTTCTTTGAATTTGCCTCATCTAATCAACATTTTCGGTCCACACAGCGAGCGGAGAGTCACGGTGCAGTGGAGATCATCTCTCACTGGCACCCCAACCTCACTATCAACATGGTGGATGACCACACAGCCTGGGTGAAGGGCTCTGTCCCTCCTCCCCTAGACCAACGTGAGTTTTACCAAAGCCTGTCAAAGGAGGGTGGGAAAGATAGATAGATATATATATCTATCTAGATAGATAGATAGATAGATAGATATATATAGCACTTATTCTTCATGTACAAATGTATTTATTTAGTAACATTTTCTAAAAGTAATTGTATATTATTCAAAAATACTACCATACTGCAAAGACTACTTCTTGATTGTATGCTCTAGTACTTTAGTACAAACTTTAGTACTCATTGTACTACCCATGGAACTTTCAGATGTGAAGTTTGATGCAGTGAGCGGCGACTACTACCCCATCGTGTACTTTAATGACTACTGGAACCTCCAGAAGGACTATTACCCCATCAACGACAGTCTGAGCACGCTGCCCCTGCGCCTGTCCTACTGCCCACTCTCGCTGTGGCGCTGGCAGCTCTACGCCGCCCAGAACGCCCGCTCTCCCTGGAACTTCCTGCCAGAAGACACCTACGAGCAGTCGGACGAGGACCAGGACTCCGTGAAGGTGAGCAGAACAGAGTGGGTCACGGAGCGAAAGAAGAAAGGTATCAGGTGTCTGTGTGATATTTGTTAACATTTTATTTTATACTATAAAGATTTGTGTTGCTTGTTTCTTTAGGTGGCACTGCTGGAAACAAACCCATACCTTTTGGGTCTGACCATTGTCGTGTCCATTGTGCACAGTATCTTCGAGTTCCTGGCGTTCAAAAATGGTTAGGCTCTATTTTTCTCCTCTCACTGCCTCTTTAGTGTTGATTGTCTATTGTGCAATGCAGTTTGACTACCAACTTTGCTTTTATGTCTCACTTTTATTTTTGTTCAATTACCCAGGGAACATTAGCTTATTTTCATTGTTTGAAAGAGCATACATTTTTGGGGGAATACACTGCTAAGTGTATGCTTTTCTCCAGACATCCAGTTTTGGAACAGTCGCCAGTCTCTGGAGGGGCTGTCCGTGCGCTCCATCATCTTCGGGGTGTTCCAGTCACTAGTGGTGCTGCTCTACATCCTTGACAACGAGACCAACTTTGTGGTTCAGGTCAGCGTCTTCATCGGCCTGCTCATCGACTTCTGGAAGATCACCAAAGTCATGGACGTCAAAGTGAGTCACAGGAGGAGCACGTTCTTTACATGGATTTACTTTTCATTTAAGCTTGTGCGCTACTTGACAAAGTAACATCAATTAAATGTATTTATATTGCTATGTCACTGTCGTTGTAAAGTGATGTTTTGATTTTGACACTAAAGTTGCACTACCCTTCTTCTTTTTTTTTTTTTACTTAGTTTGACAGGGAGAATAAAATAGCTGGAGTGATCCCAAGATTAGTATTCAAAGACAAGTCCACGTATGTCCAGTCCTCAACCAAAATCTACGACGACGTAAGTCACATGCAGACGACAAACCAAACTTCTCCCATGACATGAAGTGACTGTTATAATGGTAATAGTATATTCCCTTTGTCTTCCATCTGTAGATGGCCTTTAGGTACCTGTCGTGGCTGCTTTACCCGCTGTTCGGATGCTATGCCATCTACAGCTTGTTGTACGTAGAGCACAAAGGCTGGTATTCATTTGTACTCAGCATGCTCTACGGCTTCTTGTTAACCTTTGGTAAGTCACAGTCTGTTAATGTTATTTAA